>CABFOV010000573.1:137252-151014 GCA_902141375.1 Timema poppense | reverse complement strand
ACGAATGTAGCACCCCCCCCCCCCTTTTGACCATTGGGATAATTCCCCTTGAGAGAAAAGTACACAAGGCGCCAGCCTAAAATTGAACCTGGGACCCCTAGATTCATGGCCAGGTACGTCGACCACTACACCACGTGGCTGGATACCACTGGATTATATTTGTAAGCTGGTTTTAAGTAAATTATAATTTTTTATTATTATTTAGCACCACGTCTTACTACCCGTTCGGGCTATACGCTTTAAGTACTAATTACGCTAATGGATTAGGAATTAGGAAGGTTGAATTATAGGAAGTGAACCCGTATTTTCGTGGAGGGTGGAGTGGATAATCATTTAGGAAAAACCAACCCCAGTTCACCCGACCGAGATTCGAATCTTGATCTCCCCGTCCTCAGCAGTCGAGCTCAACACGACTAGCGCGTTAGCCAACTACGCCACCAAGGCGTTTTTTTTAGGTAAATTAAAAGTTATAAAAGTCACTTGCTTATTGCCATTATTATGACTTTTTTTTGTTTATGTTTGTGTACCTTGGGCTAGAGTCGATATTATTTTACCGATTAGGCTAAAGCCTGGTATTTAGGATTTTTATAAGGTACCCCCCCCCCCCAAGGGATTTTGGGAGGTAAATATCTTACCCTAAATGTAAGGGTAGTTTACTGAAGTGAAAAAGAGAAGAATCAATTTTATCGATATCCGCCCTAATGATTTTGATTACATTTTATATCATTATAAACAAGTTGGAAATTATCATTTTCTAGTGAAAATCACTTTAAATCTACTTTATATGGGGGAAATTTGCAAACTTTAATAATCAATATGCAATTAATTGATATACAAAATAACTAATCGCTGTAAAGTTGTAGTACTATTAAAAACAAAAATTTCTATTTGAAATATATTTTTATAAAACCAATAGTTTCATAGCTCTAAGCAAATATCTATTCTTATGTTATTTGGTGGACAAAAGATATTTATATTAATTTTTCTGTAACAGTGTCCCTAGTTCCTAATGCCATAGAGTAAGCAACAATGTATATTATTTCATTTATGACCTTTGTTAGTGTTTCTACAACAATGTATAGACATATTATCTCGTTCCGAAAATATTAAGAGTCTTTAGTAAGTGTATATTTTTAGATAAGAGGGAGAAAGTCTGTGCAATATCCTTTATTTTAAATAATTTCCTGCTATATATGTTGCATTTATTAAATACATTACTACCCGTTTCAATGGCTTTATGGTCTAACGCGTCACTTTAGCAATAGAATAGACTACCTATGACAGTGAGATTGCGGTTTAAATTCCGGTTGAATGTATTGAGGGTGATTTTCAACTCTCCCTTACCCCAAAGACATTAGCGCATAAGCATATAGCCCAAAAGGTTACGGGGTGCTAAAAAAAACTACTATTATTACTTAACAATTTCATTTAAATTTAAATAGTACAAATCCCCAGCCCCCACAAGGTAATATACCTGTACTGGCGTGGAAGTAGATTTGGAAACAATTTGGAACCCTTGCGCTCACATCATCTGACAGATCTTCTAAACCTAACAAGTTTGAGAGTTCAGAAGTTTGTTTTGGCATTGATATGTGGTTTTATGATGGATTGATTTTGGGTTTGAAAAGGCAATTCGTGTTTCCCATTGATAATTATGAAGCCTTCATAACCTAACGTGAGTTGGTTGAGAATGACAATTAAGGGGAATTGCACCCCCACCTGTCCAGAAAGAGTATAAACTCAGTTAACTTATACAACCTGGAACTATACTCTTCAATCACCTCTGACAAGACGTGTGTTAACCACAACTTGTGAATGTGGGGAATGCCAGGCCTCCACCGTGGTTTGGATTCCACGTTAAACTATAGGTCCTCCATTTCATCTAACAATCACCCTACCATTACACATTTGTGTAAGTGCATATAACCTGAGCGGGTAGCAAGACCAGATGCTAATAATAATAAACTATTCAATTCTAACTTCTTGGGGAAAGAAACAAGAATATTGATGGTAATCTATTTCGATTAGTTATGAAGCACTTATACACAGTTATAAGTTAGACCAAATACTTAAAAATTATCATTAAATATTAATGAGGTTAGCTAGAATTGTTTACAAGTGTTGTGCATATAGAGTTAAACAAATTAATTAATTGGACTAAATTATAGACACCTTTTAAAACTTTTTATTAGTTTACCATAAAACCATAGATACATATTTTATTTAAGTAAAAATTACCAACTCTCTTCTGTGGTCGAATGGTCTATAGCGTCATTCTCGCAATAGGCTGGATTGCCGATGATGGAAATATCAGGGTTCAAATAAAAGTAGCGAGTTCAGTTAATTTTTATTGGAATTACATCTGCGAATTCTTAAATGTTCTCACAAAGGCGTAAAGTTTTTTATTCACTATTATTTGTCTGTAATGATCACATATTTGTTCGAATTAAGATATAGCTTATACAAACAAACTTGTTTGTTTCAGATACGAATTGTGGCAGGTTCATCAGGTGCTCAAACTCAACAAATGTTTCAACGGATAAAATATGCTTTGGATGCCTAGTAGATATTATTGCTCCCACAGTAATCAGGTATAGTACTTAAAACATCATTTGGTTTCTCTTATTTAGAACATAACTAAAACTTGGTGTTACAAGACTAAAAATACTATTATTATTATTATTATTATTATTAGCACCGCGTCTTACTACCCGTTCGGGTTATACGCACTTACGCTAATGTGTAATGGTATGGTGATTGTGAGATGAAATGAAGGACCTACAGTTTAACGTGGAATCCAAACCACGGTGGAGGCCTGGCATTCCACACATTCACAAGATGTCTTGTCAGAGGTGAAGGAAGGGTTTGGTAATCAGATAAATCTTTGCCGGGACCAAGGATTGAGCCCCGGCCGCCAGCATAGAAGTCTGACACCTTACCCCTAGACCGCCAGGTCACAAAAAAAATATATTAAAAAAATACTGCTTTGTGCAGTATTTAGTTAATTTTTTTTAGCATTGCGTGCTATTACACTTTCGAGTTATTCGCTTGAGCCGAGAAATTAAATCCCTTATAGTGCACCTGCATTCGCTCTATGAAAGGAGTAAGACCCATCGTATTAGGGATTCAAACCAAAAGGTATTATAGATAAAGCTTTGTTTATCGTTTGTCCAACGTTTTGGGCACTAACTAACTTTCCTATCGCGCGATTAGGTGAGTTCACTGCAGAAAATTAGTTGCGATGCTGCCCTAGGTTAGTAGATACCCATTTTAGTGGACAAATGGACTAAGGCATTACTCATATATTAGACTGGCCTACTTATGACTGGGAGATCAGGGTTCGACTCCAGATAGGATCTATTGAGAGTGGTTTACCCCTAAATGGTTACCCACTATCGTTATGCAGCATACCATCACTTACTAAAGGAGGGTTTGCATAATAACACAGCAGGGAATACGAAGGTGATAGCAGTTTATTAAATAACACTTAGGAAAATACATAAGCATAGACAATGGTAGTTTATCTGGTTTCAGTTAATTGATAAAATATGTATACCTTGTAACAAGAGTATCTAAATAAATGAAACGGCCAAACATCAGATTGCTGGCCACTAGGGTCACTGCCAACTCGCAGTGTACCTTGGACGGAGCACTATGAGAACATGAATAATGTCGTTAATTAATTTAGTGATGCGAGTAGCTTATAGTAATTAGAAATTAGCCAATCAATTAAGATAATTAGTAGGCTGCAAGAAAACTACCCGTCAACTGGGTGCATACATAACGAATACAGGATTAGGCATTGTATAGATAAATATCACAACAAGAGTGGTAGACTATACAAGTTCCCTTAGATAAGCTCATCATCTCATACTGCCCTCGGCTACCTCCGCACATAAAAGTTCTGACAGCAACTTATTGTTTAACCAGCAATGTATTGCCTTTCAATAATAAATTATATACTGCGCGAACGCCATAGCTACAATACAGGAGAGATAACCACGTTCCACTAGTGCACAAATAATGCCCCAATTGGGGGATCACAGAAATAGCCGTGGTAGACTATTGCTGGGCTCACAACCAAACCTTTACAATTATGGTGTACTCAGAATGAAGTTCAGCATCTGCAAGCTCTTAGCTAAGAAGCCCGTCTAAAGGCACAGAAATGCAATCAACACAGTGAGCCGACACGACCTCGCGTAAATGAGTCAAGCCTAAAAGAGGCACAATAACAATACTAAATAAGTTAAGATTAAATGGGCCCATTTACAGGCCTGGCAAACCCAATTAGGTCAACAATAATGTCTGGTAACTCCCAGTTATTGTGGGCTTACGTTCCCCCTAGCTATTCTGCAGTAAGGGCAGCCTCACAACTAACCAAACGCTACAGTGTTACTATATTTAACTAAACCCGGCAAGCGCATCCTAAAAATACTATAAATTCACAAAGGAATACAAGCCATTAACCCTATCATGAATTCATACCAACAAATTTGGTTCACGCAACCAACTACTCCAAGCTGGCTAGTGTTTTTTAAGGTAGACATTCCCATGGAATTAAGTGCACATTACATACTATCTAACAAAACAAACAACAGGCTCTGAGGAACCTAACTAACACCTAATACTATACTTGCAGGCCTGACTAACTCACAATCATAGCTAAACAAAAGTTAACTCATTTAACTCAATCAAGTACCACGCATAGAGTAGATCGAAGTAAGGTTGACAAAGACTACAGCACCATCAAATGAGTTCAGTTGAACCAGCTCATTTGTCGGCTGTAACAAAACACAATACCAAGCCAGTACTTCTTTATCCTAATTCTGGCGGTAGGGCAGTCCAAGCGCGAGTTGTGCACCCACAGTTGAAGGATCTGATGATTGAATACCCGCTGTGACGGGGGCTAACTCCAGCCATCCCCGTTATCGACTCCCTTAGACGCCACAGCGCCCAAGGTCTGGCTCCGATGATCTACTGTGATAAAGATGTAGAGAATCAAGAGTTAGTCAGCCGGTCAGCACCAGACAATAAAACGTTTTGTCTATTAAAATTAGCTCGTACCAACAAAAAACACAAACTCCCCGACTGGGCCCAATACATGAGAGAGGGGAAGGAGGGAGAGTACAGCCAATAATCACGTCTCGTAATGACCGTGCAAGAAGGGGTGGCCGCCAAAGAAGGGGAGGCGCATTCATGACGAGCCGAAAAACGGAAAACATGTGAAGATCGAACATTGCTTGCGTTTCTTGGTAGAAGTTTTAGCGTTCCGGTGTCAATTAATGGAGGCTTAAGAGATAGCTTCGGAACATAATCGCCGTACCAGGTCGGCTATGGGAACTTCAAACTGCAGCGTCGTGGCCAGATTGTTGATATCTTGGGAGTAGACACAGTCAATTACTTGTGAGAGCTAAATGCCCATTAGCTCGGCACAGCTACACGTAAATACGGGTAGATTACCTCTAAAATACTTCCGTCCTCAATCCTACCTAATTAGAGTAACAATCATATACGCGTATCATATGAATAGTTAGTGAGATGCGGGGATACAAGTAAAAATCTGTCAAATATCTAAGTCAGCCAAGCACATTATTCATGCTTCTATTTCTTACTGTTACTTTTTGTTTAAAAAAAGCTACAGTATATTCACAAATAAAAAATATTAGGGATGAAACTTATTAATGAATAGGTAGGCCTATTAGTACTGAGGTGGTTTTTTCAAAATTGTTTTACACTCTCCCTCCACACAAATTTGGGTACACTTCCTATAAATTCATCCTTCCTCATCCCTAACACACTAGCGTAATATTTAGATAAGCGTATAATCTGAAAAGGTAGTAGGACGCAGTGCTAAAAAAAAAAATCAATATTCTAGTTTATATATATCAAATGGTATTTTTGATTGAGTAATTAACGTGCAATTTCTAAACAAGACTTTAAACGAATTTTAATAATGAGAGCATGGCTAGAGATACATCCCGAGCATTTGAACTTATCTGATAATGAAGGAAAATGGTTAAATTCTTCATCTGCACCCAATGAAATAGAGCCAGTGTTTCCTATATTTGATAGGCCGGGGATTATAAGAATTCAATCCCCGGGCCTAGGTCAAGTCCTCTAACACACCCAACTGTACTGATATGAATGCGGATTATTTCTATCCCAGCTGTAAATCCACATTTGTTAAAGATGAAGCCCTTATTTCGCTACTATTACGGTAATCGAGCCCAGGACCCATTATCATGTATATAATATTTTCAATTCCTTATAGTCAAATATAATGTAAAGTATTTTTGAATAATGAAGATATGTTCTTGTTCATATTTACAATATTATTTGCTCAGTATATGAAGATTATGTTCTCTCTTTTCTAATAACTGTCATATTTTATCTATTACAGATATGCCATGACGCAAAATCATCATTGGCCTTAGTTCCAGAAATGCTCGTTAAAGGGTAAAGGTTTCAAGCATAGCCGTACCGACCTCTGGGTGTCTTGGGTTCGAATTCAAGATGGAAATAGGAAATATATTTTCACGCGGAGGGGAAGAAGGTTAAGTACGAGTGATTCGGAGTTCACTATAAGTGCACTCCTAGTCACTAATAAGCCCTTATTATTAAGTGTTCTGATTTACAGCACCTCCATTACTTTTGTCAGTGAACTTGGTTTTCCAATACGCCCTGTTCTATACCTCTTCCTAGAGCTCCCAGAATTGTCTTCTTTCCTTCAAGACATCTAATCCTCCGTCTTCCTAGGCTCCTCTTTGTCTTCTATGACGTCAGTTAATGTATATTCAGCTTAAAATATGCCTGTGAACGTTCTATTAATCCCCCAGGGTACACCCTTGGAGATGAATCAAAGGAAATAAATTCCTATGTGAGATATGTAGAGCAGAGTTTATGCATGATCAGTAAAATGGGCTATATACAGAAGCCCCGTGGCTTCTTTGGTGCTGACTGACAGCTCACAGCTGACTTTTGATAGTCAACCTTTAGGTATATACCTAGATTTTGACCGTCAAAAGTGACAGCTGATAAACACATGTTTTTGTAGATCATATGGTTTAGCGTAGGGATAAATAATTTGGTCTGGTAACATTTCAAACCTTTTAACAGTCAGTCAGCACCAAAGAAGCCATGGGGCTACTGTAGCTTTGAAGAACATATCGGAGGTACCTACACTCTGTTTGTCCTAAGACTATAACTATACTATGTTTGACCCTATCTTATAAAGTAGGTAAGTGGAGCAATGCAATTTAATCCGGATATGCTTATCTGGGCAACACAACATGCCACGCACTGTTCTAATGGGTTACTCTCGCAGTAGACTAGACTGCCGATGACGGGGAGATCAAGGTTCTAATTTTGGTTGGTTTTTCTAAAATGGGTTTCTACTCTCCATCCACGCAAATGCACATAAGCGTAGGCCTACAACCCGAAAGGGTAGTAGGAAACGGCACTAAAAAGATATACTTATAATGAGTGTAATAAAATTTAGTTTACCAGGAACTAAACAAAATTGCTTCCAATAAATATATTATTATTATTATTATTATTATTATTAGCACCGCGTCTTACTACCCGTTCGGGTTATACGCACTTACGCTAATGTGTAATGGTAGGGTGATTGTGAGATGAAATGGAGGACCTACAGCTTAACGTGGAATCCGAACCACGGTGGAGGCCTGGCATTCCCCACATTAACAAGATGTCTTGTCAGAGGTGAAAGAGGGGTTTGGTAATCAGAGAAATCTTTGCCGGAATCGGGGATTGAACCCCGGCCGCCAGCATAGAAGTCTGACACCGTAACCACTAGACCGCCAGGTCACCCAATAAATATAAATTTGTACAAAAAACCCTGAACTAATCTTCATTACAAATCGATTTAATACCATGTTTGAGGGGAAATTACAATCTATTTATGTTGAGTTAATGTATTAGAGTACGACCAAAATCATATAGTTGTAGCGATCATTAATAATTTGTAATTATATACCTCGGAAATAATAGTGGTCATTCACGGCTTTACTTTTCTAAAAGTCAAGTAATAAGTGTATTATCTGAAACTGGCACTTTTTTATTTTATTTATAATACATACCATGAATTAATCAAATATATATTGGTTCTGGATAAAAAAAAATTAATTCCAACTAAAAGTGCACGCACACCTTTATACAGAGCCTAATGTGTTTGGTCAATTTAATATTTTAATTTTTACTTTCTCTCAATTTTTCGGAGCTCATGATCGTCAAAAGAATTGAATTCGAAATTTTGGCATTTCATGACTACCAGAACCAAAAATGTTACTGATTGAGCTAAAATTTAGTATTTAGGGTTTTCACAAAGGTGTTTTTGGAATGACATATGTGGCTATAAAGCTGAATGTACCAACTATAAAAAAATTTGACCGCCTCGAAATATATTCTATTGATCTCGATTAGCGAACCATTGAATTTTTTTATTTCGACGAAACATCAAAGGATGTTTTGTTACAAGTCTCGGCTCAAAACTCATTGAACGGTGCTAGGAGCCGAATCGCTAACTACCCACGTGCAACTTTAGATTTTTGTTTATTTCTCATCAAATCATGGCTAGTAAAGCAACTTCTCTAAATGATATTAAAAACTGTAATTGAATAGAAAAAGAAGACCCAGTTAGATTGTAAACTAGTAGCCATAATTTTATTTCCCTCATACATTCTCTTAGAGGAATAAATAATTAATCTTTGGACGATACTTAGCTTGATTAAGAGTATCAATAAAGCTCTGTTTTGCTAATCCCTGTATAGGTATTATTTACTACCCATTCCTCCATTATTCAAGATAACATTTATATTTTATAAATAATAGATCAAATTTGTTATGGTTACAAGAAACATATAAGGAATCACTGTTCGAACAGAATTAAAGAAGTACTGCAATAGTTTTCCAGTAGGATAAAAGGTAAATAATATGTTTTTATACAGATCCACCCACACGAATGTGCTTCGAGAACAAAGACACGTATTAGATTCTATGAGCCTATTATGTCCATGCCCATGTAAACAATTGTAACATATAAATAATGTTATGCTCTATTGTTTCAGTTTGAACATCACACACCAAAGTTTGTGATCTTCCATTGGCTGAGGTAACCCAGAAATACACCACCGGTTGCTCCAAGAGAGGAGTTTATAGCAGTTTCCATGTTGTCAAAAAAAAAAGGGCACACTCGTAATCTACCCTGTAGATCCGGGCTTTTGTAGAGGCCTTGTAGAGTCAGAAGCTCGTCTCTACAGGTATCTTACGGGTGGAAGACCGCGCGACCACGATGGACAACTCTGGTTCAGACACACCCCATCTATACCCCTGTGAACAGAACCGAAAGAAAAAAGGGCATACAATAATAACTGTAAATGCTGCAAAGTAGAATAAAAACATATATCTAAGTCAGGGTTCAGTATCGATCACTGCTGAAAAGTTGGTTTACCCGTTCACAGTGAGAATTAACGGCCGGAATATTGTACCTGTACTATATCAACGTTAGTTCACAACCAGCCGGCCCAGAAATTTCACATTAAATACCTCAAATCAATGAAAATAACTGTATTAAAATATATATTTTAATTACGTCATTATATATATACTTGTATCTGGTTTTTATTTATTTAATTTCAAGCAAATGTTTTATTTGAACATATGTAATAAAAAAAATCACCTGTCATCTAATTCCCACCTCCTAGCATTATTAAAATATGTGTAGGTTTTGTGTTTTATTTGAACATCTATGAATACCTTTCTTACTATATGACCCATGAAGATGAACACACTTTACTTCAGATTGGTTTAACTTCAGAGAACGAGAAGGTAAGATCAATTTAGTGCCATAACAAAGGAGAAGAGAGTATTTATCTGCAAATTATATTTAATAATTACATCAACGAACTAGATGCGAGTAAGGTTGGATATAAAGTATATACAACCTTAATTTGGTGGAGGGAAAGTGTAAAACCACCCTCACACACCCGAATGGAACTCGGGCACAACCTCCAGGAAGTTGCCTTAGCATATGTGACAATCGAACCAGGCTAGCTGCTAAATAGTTACACAAGTCTGCGAAGAATCGCGCAATAGCTGTGCTTTGGTACACCAGTTGTAAGCTCACAGGTTTAAATACAGTCCACTCGTGTTATTTTTCACCCAGAAATAAATCTATGCCTTTGTCATGTTACCCCATTAGAAGATATATTAGTTGAAAGTCCTTGGCTCCAAAACTACACCCAACAAACATGTTTTGCCTGCCCTTGAAAACTAACAGCACAAACAAAATATACTGTACTAAAAGAAGCCCTGCTACCCCAAATTTGCACAGGGACAAGAGTAAATGTTGCGTAGCAACCCCAGAATGGCATTCTAATGGATGTTTATTGGCCCTAGGGGGAGGGAGGGGAGCTTGTTTCTTCTTAGCCACAACAATGAGATGTTTGGTGCCATAGACACACTAAAAAAAAAACCATTTGTAAAAATGAACACAAAGCGTCTGCCGGTTTTATAGACTCCGGTGCAGGTAAATAAAGCCCGTTTTTAGAATATTCCACAATGTAACGCCATGTATAGCCACCTGAGAGGTTTTAACACACTAATTCGAACGTTAAAATTTAGGCCTAGCCCAGCATGCCAGCAAAATTGATAGCTTAGCGTGTTGCCAAAGAGATCTAAAGAATCACAACTGCTTGCTTATTAAATTTAATGATCAAATCATGCGAGTTTTACACTTTGTTTTAATATAAACCTACACGAAATATCTAAACTTTAGAGCAAAACTCTTGACTCCAACGCTCCATCTAAAGGTAGCAATAGAGCAAATTAAATCAATCCTAACGCAATCTGTAACCCCGAGTCCCCCCCTCCCCCCCTCCTCAAATAAACCGCGCGCAGTGGAAAGGACGAACCACTAGGAGAGGCGGATGGATGACAAACTACTAGAACGGCAAATTTAAACAGACCCACATAACGTTATTTAGTGAACTACTATAACCGTATTTTTTTTAAATTAAAAGGCGCCGGCGCCATACATCAGTGAATATGTAAGCAGAATATAACATTACTGTGTTCAAGGATAGTAATAAAAGTTTATATCTTGCCACCAGTGTTTAATTTTCTACCAGATCCAACATAGGCATCCATGATCTTATACCAAATAAAGAACATACATAAGATATCTCGCATTACCACGCAGCACCACTCGTGACGAAGTTAATAAAGCCTCTGTTCATAATTTAAGCACAGCAGGAAGATAAATTTGTAGAATATACTTTCACCTCCAAGCACTGCTATACATATTTCAATTTATTTATTCAGGGCGATCAGCTTAATCTTAGAGTATTTGTCCTTATTGGAGAAATTAAATACACTAAGGGCCAGTTTCATAGTCAAGTTTAGTGCACCTCAAGTGCGGCGCTACACTAAATACAAGACGACACCTACCTAAACTCGAATGGAATGGGCTATTCTCTCATAGGAAACTGGCCCATTCCATTCTGGTTTAGGTAGGTGTCGTCTTGTACTTAGTGTAGCGCCGCACTTGAGGCGTACTAAACTTGACTATGAAACTGGCCCTAAGTACAAGACGACACCTACCTAAACTCGAATGGAATGGGCCATTTTCGCACAGGAAACTGGCCAATTCCATTCTGGTTAAGGTAGGTGTCGTCTTGTACATAGTGTAGCGCCGCACTTGAGGCGCACTAAACTTGACTATGAAACCGGCCCTAAGCTTAAAGAAATCTAAATATGCGACTCGTCTAATGCATCATATTGCATTGTGATTTTTATACTATGTACCAAGAGAAATTTAGCCAACTAAAATACACAGAATAAATATGGTTGATTCCAAGGAAATATACACTCTAAGAGCTTCAGTGATTTCACTGGTATTATTATTATTATTATTATTATTATTTATCACCGAGTATTACTACCAAATCGGGTTATACGCTTTAAGTACTAATTACGCTAATGGATTAGGGTGGGAAGGTTGAATTAGAGGAAGTGAACCCGCATTTTCGTGGAGGGAGATTGGAAAACCATATAGAAAAAGGCACCCCCGGTTCACTCGACCGAGGTCCGAACCTTGATCTACCCGTCCTCAGCGGTCGAGCTCAACACGACTAGTGCGTCAGCCAACTACGCCACCGAGGCGGGTTTCACTGGTATTGGTGATTCGAAAACAAATCTAAATAAAATCGTAGCTCCCTCCCACAATAAAATATAGCTAGTTGAAATACTTAAACCAGTGCAATGAAAAAGTCACTACCTTTGTATCGTTACTAGGACTGATGATCTGAGTGCCCTGAGTTCGACTTCCGGATAGTAGTCTACATAATATAAGCATGTGTTTCCTTTTAGCTAACCAGCAAATAAATTGCTTTTTCCTTAGGAAACATAGGTTAAAAATAGCTAGCTAACCTACACCACTAACTTTTTATGACTCTGATTAAAACGCAAGGTATATAAATTTTTTAAAAAAATCAATAATATTTTACCTTAGGGTCAACATTAATATTTCACTTTTTTATCATCTGAGATAAGGGAGAGTTGCTGATCAAACTGCTCAAAGTTTATGAACCCTAACATATTTATGTAATCAGTCGGTTCAGAAAGTACACGTTAAATACTTTTAATAATCATCAAAAAAGGTTCCTTACTAATCTAACTATAATAACCCAGTTTAGGTTGATTAGCTCAACACGCAGATTCAATCATCCTAGCGGCAGAAGTGTGAACCACATGGCTGTGCCCGAGTCCTGCCGAGCTAGTATCCAACTTCAGAATCCGCTACAAGATGGCAGTAAGGTTACGGAGAGACTTTCGTTTCGAGTTATTACTAGCCCAGTTAAATTAAACAAATACTAGAAGACTTTCTCGGTATATTTCAAATGATACTAATTTATTCTTAAGATAAAAGTCCTTGATAACACTTCTTTACTAATTATGACTAATTAAACAGTCAAAAGGTGTAATTCATTCAATCATCTCATTTTCTAAGCCAGCACCTTTTATTCAACTTGCAATTATATTAAAGGGAATCACAGTAATATTCATACAAATTGATCTAATCCAACACATCTCCAAAAATTTTTAGTGAAGTGTGACCTATGGTGTAGGCTATTTCAGTGAGATCAACTATAGAACAAAGCTTACCGCTCAATTTTTACATCCAGATATGACTGTATTACTTACTCCCCGTGGTGTGGTCAGTGCACCACCTGGATACTAGAATATAGGCCCTGGGTTCTATTCCAGGCCGACACCTCGGGTATTTTTCCCGTAAGCGGAGTCATCCCCAACGGTTACCAGATTTTGGATGATTAGGCTTAAACCGGCGGCTTAAGACCCACACCGGCTTCACAACATATGCGACGTGTAGACAACCTCCTCTGGTGTACTCTGGGTAACGTTCTGTGACACCAGAGTGGCTAGTAGTCTACACATAAGGCGACCGAAACTGGATGTCATGTTCTCCTGGTCATATGTGCCACTAAACAACCAACAAATTGTCAAATTAATTTTAAGATAGTCTCTTAAATTGTAAATAGCCTCGTGTCTGGTAAAAAAAAGCATCCTATGGCTTTCACTCCCATCGCTGAATACACGGCAGCTATGTAGAGGGCTCCCCGGTAGCCCACTTAATGCAAGGCCGCAGACTAGTTTCCATTCTCTACATGTTTTGTTTGCCTAATTTTAATAGATGTAAAGTGGGGGGGGGGGGGAGGAGAGGGGG
>CABFOV010000573.1:95228-135266 GCA_902141375.1 Timema poppense | reverse complement strand
CTTGTGAATGTGGGGAATGCCAGGCCTCCACCGTGGTTCGGATTCCACGTTAAACTGTAGGTCCTCCATTTCATCTCACAATCACCCTACCATTACACATTAGCGTAAGTGCGTATAACCCGAACGGGTAGTAAGACGCGGTGCTAATAACAATAATACTTTAGCTTATTCATAATAATGGCGGAGCTACACTCAAATTTTCAAAGGTCGCTGGCCGCACGTTCTAAAACTTAACTTTTAACAATTGACAGTCTGCCGATGATGGGGAGATCTGGGTTCGAATCGAAATCATGGTTTTCCAATCTCCATTCATATCCCTAACACATTAGTTTAGTTCATAGACGTTCGAACTAGTAGTAAGATGCAGTGATAAATAATAATTAGGACAGTTATCTGCCAGCTAAGAAAATATCTATTTTCACGTATTCATACGTCAAGTCATGTGATCTGCGGCTGTCACTGTCGATGTCCCAGTATTTGATTTAAACTACCATTACGTTCATGATATACACGCATGAATTAACTACGCTTACGGCGTAGTGAGACGCGGTGCTATAAAAAAACTACGCTTATTTGGACGAAGAAAATGAATTCAAAGGGTGTTGACCCAGATTTGCGTGGGGGGAGAGTGGAAAACCACTCAATATACTGACTGGGAGTCAAACCCCAATCTCTTCGTCATTGACAGTCTAGTGTATCGCAAGAATGACCCCTTAGACCAAAGAAGAAAAAAAAGGCTTATATATTAAGGTATCCTTGCTAATGTTCTTTATGGAAAATACATTATTCAAAAATCCTATGTTTTGGCGTCCTACCCCATTTACTCTCAGTACTACTAATATAGTTGATAACATTTACTAAGGGGGGTCGTTTAGAGACCAGTCCAGTTGTTCTACATTCGGGGTTAGATCTTTTGAGAGGTGAAAGTAAATATTTTGTCCGCAGTATAACTTCAGTACACTCACATTAAGCTGGATTAGATCATCACACGTAATTTGGAGTTCAGTAATCTTCTAACGATCCAACTCATTTACCTGCTTTATAAACCACAAAAACAAAACAAAATCATATTTTCAGTCTAGGTTATTTTGAAAAACAGTTTGGTACCTTAACACAAATTCTTTCTTTTAGACACCAAAATAAATTTCGATTTCTTCAATTTGGGGACCTTCAACGCTTGACACTCTCTGTCATGCTATTTGTAACCTTCAATATAAAACCTAAGAACCCTCCTAAAATTTCAACAATTTTTTATTTCACCCCTTGTTTTGACAATTTGTTTTTAAAATAACTCAAAACTCACAAAGAATGAAAATAGTAGACCTATCTTAAGGAAGCTTCAATATATATATATTTTTTCATTTCTCTTGGTTGTATAGTTTTATAAACAATTAAATTTACGTAATAAAAAATATCCCTTGTCCAAAAACAACCAGTTCGTTCTAATTCTTTGTTACAGTCTCCAAATGGTCTCATTCATTATAATTACTTTTAAAACAACAAGTAGGGACTACACCTATTTTCATTTCTGGAACACACACTTTTCTGATTATCTAAAGCTTTATTTTTTTATTGGTAAGTAAGCATTCCCCTCCTATCTCCATGCAACCATAGAGTTCTCTCTTCTAAATTACCCTCACCATACGTAACCCAAATATAAAATCCGTGTGTCAAATATCCACGTGGCCAAAATATGATTATTTCAAGTGTAGCACAAATTGATACGGGATTTTTATCTACAGTATCAGTCCTCAGACCAAACCACACTTACCCTCAATCAAGTGGAATGCTTTGTACCTACGCGAAGCAGCAGCAACGTATGTTTGCTGCTAGCACCTTGTTTTATCGACACTGATAAGATATTGTATAGCTTGTATATAGGTGGTATATAGCTTGCCCTTTTCCCGGAAAAATAGGGAGAACAAAAGAAGAAGTCTTGTCTTAACGCGGTGAGTACTTCTAGAGTGTGCTAGGAAAATAGAGACAGGCATAAAATCAAGTGTATAGACATATTTATTGAGTTTCATAATGTGAACAGACTATGGCCAGGTTTAATGAGGTTATATTTGACCTTAGTGGTTTTAAAATCTTTCTTCGGACCAGAATTTTCCTATAAAACTATATCTTTTCCATCTTACTTTATTTGTGAACCCATTTGATCAAGAAATACGTATGGTAAAAAGTGAAGTAATAAAACGACTTTAGGGAAATCCCAGGCATTTAAATGTCCATAGAAAATAGTAAACAGTTATAATAATAAACTTTAAATGAAAATATAAATGGGTTTAGTGCAATATTTTCCAAAACAGAATATCTAATCCTAATCTAAAATGAATGTTAAATCCTTAAATTTATTTGAATGTACAATTTTAGTGAAAATATTTGAAATTGGATTTTGAAAACTTATTAAAGATAGGGTACCTCTTTATAGACACTATTTTGTTTGCTATATCGTTTACTTGATTAACAACAAAGATAACCAGTTTTGAGTAAATTAGTTACATAAATACAATTTTACCCCTTTTTTTGTGTGTGATTTGATTATGTTCTCAAATACACTTAGGCCTAATCAATTACTTTTTACCAAATGTTTAAAGTTCTTTATAATTGTAATCGAGATATATTTAGAGTTTTTTACAAATCTCGAATTCCATAATAATTGAGGATTCGAACTTTTCATCTTTAAATGAAACTAAAAAATTTGAAAGGGTGAGTTTATTCTAGCTTCTGTTTAAAATAGAGACGCATATTATAACCAGTACTTTCCAAATTTCGGGAGAGATAAGTTTCAAGTGAAACTGTGTCCCGCTGTCGCTAGCAAGCAATCTCCCCAACAGTCAGGATGACAGGAAGGATGAGAGTGGAGTTGGGGGGGATACCAAGACGCTGCAAGGACGCCCGTCGTCTCCCGGCTTCAAGACGCCTCCTACCTCCCCGCCTCTCTCAACTCCCTCAGAACTCTACAGATAATCCGTCCTCTCTCTTCAACATGTCACACAAAACTCCGCACTGACTGCCAAGGGAAGCTGAGAGAGGGGGTTTTGTAAGGAAGGCTGCCTAGTTTCGCCAGGGTGCTGAGAGTGGTAGGTACTCAACTTTCATTGGTCCATATGATCACATGACATTAACAATGGACAAACCATATTTTTTGTTCCTTAAAAACAAAACTGCTCCTTACTTTCTAGCATAGTGAACATTTTCGAATTTGAGACACATTTTATGTACCATCCAACTCAGTTAATTGGGTATTTTAATTATGTGTCAGGTTGATTTACTGACTTTTGAAAATTTCGAATATTTCGTGATAGAGTTATAACCATTATTATTATTATTAGCACCGCGTCTTAATAACCGTTCGGGTTATACGCACTTACGCTAATGTGTAATGTTAGTGTGATTGATATGTAATGGAGGACCTAGAGTTTAACGTGGAATCCGAACCACGGTGGAGGCCTGGCATTCCTCACATTCACAAGATGTCTTGTCAGAGGTGAAGGAAGGGTTTGGTAATCAGATAAATCTTTGCCGGGACCGAGGATTGAACCCCGGCCGCCAGCATAGAAGTCTGACACCTTACCCCTAGACCGCCAGGTCACCCAACATATAACCATTAAAAAGAGAAATGTTTTAAAATGTTTTACATGATAAATAACACTGAATAATTGCTAAGGGGTAGTTTACCGAGACTGATATTTTTAAATCCAAAAATAGCCCAGGAATGGTTTTAAAAATATGTTTAGGTATTAATTTGAAAATGAGATGAAATTATTTTGAAATAGTATACCTATTTTTACCATTCCTTAAAGATGTGGTAAACCAAATTATAAAAACTATAGCCTGTTCAAAAGATAAATAAATTGCGCAATTGTTAATTTATTAATTACTGTATTAGTAAATAATTCTGTGTACACAAGGATATCTATGGGAGTATTTAAGATAACGAAATGTTTCGACAACCCCTTTAAGATTTAATCAACAAAATGATGTTTCCAAGTCGGATTGAATTATCCATTTTTTATTTTGAGAGTCAGATATGCTAGCACTGAACTAGCTGTTTTACTAAATATTGAGACTCATATGCACACTATTGGCTTTGGGCTTTCCACTCTTAATTCACGCCAATTCGAGTAAACTTCCCCTAAATTCAAACACACTACCGTAATCAACACATATGTGTATATCTCTAACGGGTAGTAGAACGCGATCCCGAGAGAAAAAAAGAAATCACGACTTTGATGAATGTTAAGAAATGTTCCGTCTTTTCTCTACAACTTGTAAAAATACCATGACCCCTTGTGCGCCTGTTGGCTCAGTAAGTAGATCTCCTGCTTACGATGCTAAGGGTCCCGGGTTCAATTCCCGTTCGAGGCGGGTTTTTTCCCTTTGCCAGAACAGAAAATAGTGGCTGGAGGGCTGTTTTGGTCCCACGGCACGGATGTGGGGGGAGGGGGTAGATGTGGATGTTACTTTGGCCAAATGTATGTGTTTACAAGTTGACGTCACCTACTAGCAGTAGTCCTATTCGATCGACTTAGGGGTGAGAACCTACATTAACTATAAACAAAGGTGGGTTGTTCATGGTGTAAGACTGTTGGTCGATGAGAGTATTGCCTCAGTGTGTTGATAGTTGTTCTAAGAGCTACACGGTTTGAAGTTTGGGTCTAACAATTCTCCGAGCTTCCATTACATATTGTATCTTTGTGACTACCAGGTTCGTAAAAGAAACATTCATTTTGTAATTATCTTATGGTAATTTTAGTATATAACATGTCTGAGTCATTAAGAAAGGTTGGACGTCTCAGGTTATTTAATTGACCAAAATATCTAATATTTTTAACTTTTAAGGATTGTTATAAAAGTACAGTTTATTCGACCAGTGTATTTGATTTCAGTTTGGTGAAATGGGCTCATATCTGTTTTAATAGGTAGGTATATTTAGTGCAATTTCCTTTTCATTCTATCGGATGATCAAATATAACTAAGTTACATTGGTTTGTAAATAAGATAAAATTGTTTTCGAAACAATATTAATGAATCTAGCTAGTGCTGTTTAGGTTGTAGTAATAGCACTATCAGTTTATTTATAGATCCTAATCAAATCGGACTTTAGTGTTTTAAAGTATTATATTAGTTATTTACATTTTCCTCTACATGTGAACAGTTTAGTTAATTTAACCTAGTTTGCTTGCGGTTGGTAAGTTTATTCTCTCTTTTTTTCAATTGAGTTTTTTGGAGGTAAACTATAAGAAATCATTATAAAGTTTTCATAAAAAAACACATCCATTACGCAGGCCCAAATAAATTGTAGTGTCTATTTGATGCCCCTTAAATTTTTATTCTAAAATTGGCTAAGGATTTGAATCCTATTTGAGATCTTTTGGGCTATTTTCTATAAAAATATTTAATTAACTGTAACCATATTTTTTTTTTTAGGACTGGGGCGTAGGATGGTCATATAGTCTGACGCTTTTATTTTTATTTAAAAATTGGCTGAGTGGCTCATATAGTCTCACCACTCCCTTCTAAACAGAAACTGTCCACCTGGCCGAAATTTAACTCCAGTACCCCTTCGCCCCCTTTTCTAATGGCAATCAAGTACAATGGCGGTATAGTTGGTTAAGTGGTTAGAATGTTTATTTAAAAAATATATACAGCTGTGTGGCAAGTAAGAACGAAATTGAGTGTTGTGTAAGAGCTAATGTAAAGTTGTGTATTTTTTCTAAATATGTGGAATGGTAGGGAATGCGAGTAAGGGCAGTATTTTTGCAATTTTTATAAAAAAAATTAATCAAGTAAAAAAAAAGTGGCTTTACTAAATGAATTTAGTTTAGTTTTTTACTCTAAATAATCTGAACTGTTCTTGAATATTTGATATTGGCATCCTGGAATTTTATAACATTTTCTCTTTATTTAAAGTTTTTTATTAAATTACAACACAAATGGTCAAAAAGTGTTGTTATTATTATATCCTCTTCATTAGAGGAAGTTACGTCTGAAAGGTCTTTTTTCCTAACAAAATCCTATTATATCGCTAGTTCTGACAGGCAAAAAGGCATTTCAGTCCACCCTTCCTACTATGAACAGGGTATATATGTGGAAAATTAATCTAAACGTATTTCATGAAGTAATAATTCATTTACTAACTTTTTTAAAATAAAACCTGTGAACATTTTGAACTTATATTACCGTCCTCTTTTACACAACCAACTAAGCTGTAGACTAACAACAAAGTTAAAAAATATGAATGGTTGTGTACACCAATTTTTTTATGAAAGTATATAACTGACAGATAGTAAAACATAGTGGACCTAACTTCATGTATTCATAAGCCAAGACATGTGACCTTCAACTGTAATTTTTTTATCAATAACAATTAAGCCACACTGTTAATTTAGTAAACTATCATCAATGTGGAAATTAAAAAATATTATATTTTCTAAAAGGTGATTAAAATGTCAAATTATAATATCATACCCGCCTCGGTGGCGTAGTTGGCTAACGCGCTAGTCGTGTTGAGCTCAGCTGCTAAGAACGGGGAGATCGAGGCTCGAATCTCGGTCTGGTGAACTGGGGTGGTTTTTCCTAAATGGTTTTCCACTCTCCCTCCACGCAAATGCGGGTTCACTTCCTCTAATTCAACCTTTATAATTCCTAACCCATTAGCGTAATTAGTACTTAAAGAGTATAATCCGACCGGGTAGTAAGAAGCGGTGCTAAATAATAATAATAATAATAATGTAAGATAATCAACATTACATATTTGTTATAAACAGTGTGTCCACAAGTATTTTTTTAAAGCTATGCGCCAATTTGTTGTGCAGGGTGTGTTTGTAAGATGAACGTGCATATGGCGTGAGGGATAATGAAAAGTCGAGATAAGATCCGAGGCTGCCTCAAGCACGACTGCACAGTTACAAGGGTGGAAAGGCACTTAGCGTAAAACACTCACTAGAAGTGGCAATATTATACATTATTAGGAGTTTTAAATACAGCTAGGACTGTTGGATGTTCGACACCTTGGATTAAAGTGAGAGTGTAGGGGAAGAGATAAAAAAAAAGTGTGTAATGTGGGGAATATCAGACCTCCACCGTGGTTTGGATTCTACGTTAAACTGTATGTCCTCAATTTCATCTCACAATCACCCTACCATTACACTTTAGCGTGAGTATAACCCGAACGGGTAGTAAGATGCGGTGATAATAATAATAATAATAAGGTGTTTGTTGTTTTTTTGTTTTATATCAAAAACATTTTTGTCCAAAATAAATGCAATAATGTTCCAGTATAAACATGAGTTTAATTTTCTTACCGTGGTGACCTCAACAGTCCTTGGATATCTGTCAAGGGTATCTTGGAATTTTATGCAAACTTTTGCTATCACCACGTGAAGAAAATTAAACTATATGTGTATACTGAAGCAAAGTTTTATTATTTTTTGGCCAAAAAAGGTTTTGCTATAAAAAATGCCAAATAATTCGCCTTTTCTTCCACCCCAATTTAATTGGTGACATTTATTACCTGAGGATACTGAGCGTACCGGGCCTCGATTACCGATATGGCCAATAATTTCCTATTGGGGATTTGTAGGTCAGGGATTAGAAAGGCTTAATTTAGAGTAAATGCACCTGCATTAGTGTTGAGGGAGAGTGGAAAACCCATTTAAGAAAAACCACCCTCTATGCACCCAACCGAGATCGAATCCCGATCTCAAGGTATTCGGTAATCTAGTCTAACACGAATGACCACGTGGCCACCGAAGCGGGTAGCGTTTATTTCGTGTGTCCATAGAAAGTGGTTAAGTATTTATTTAGTCCAATCTACGTATTATCAAATGAGTCCACTTTCACATTTAATCTGACCAAAAATTAATTTAAACCTAATTTTAAAAGTGTTAGCGCACGGTAGCAAAAAATTATACTGTCAATAAAGTGCCGGTGAAATATATATCCTAGTCTTTGGTATAAGAAGATATATATAATACGTATATATCATGTCGGTCGGGTGGACTAAGGGTGGTTTTTCCAAGATAATTTTCTAACTTTCTCCATACAAATGCGGGTATACTACCTTTAATATAGCCTTCCTCATCTCTAAAACCACTAGCGTAGTATACAAGCTTATAACTCTAATGGATGGT
This sequence comes from Timema poppense, assembly GCA_902141375.1. Taxonomy (NCBI): domain Eukaryota; kingdom Metazoa; phylum Arthropoda; class Insecta; order Phasmatodea; family Timematidae; genus Timema; species Timema poppense. Next base: position 127,128 of record CABFOV010000573.1, on the reverse strand, counting down.
AAGCCGTGGTTCTAAAAATATATATATATTAATTTATAATACACTAACGTAGTAGAATTTACCTTGTGTTCGATTTGTTTGATAACGAGCTATGTAAGTATTTCGATCGATAAACCAACCATTTCCAATCAAAATATTAATGTAGGGAATGTTATTCACCATTTATATGTAAACTTCCTTATTCGCTTCTAAAAAGAGATTTTAATTTGGGCCTTCCCCTAAAACATAATAGGGGTTATTGGCCCGCTTTCCCTATAGATAAGCAGTCAATCACAGGGACAAGGATTAGAAAGCAGCTCTTTAAGATGGAACCTTCTCATAGAGTGTGGTCCAGGAACAACCCTCCCTACTTATCTGTTCTGACCTACTTGAAGTCCTGGCCTAGTTTACTTCTATTTGCGACAATAGAGTAGCTATTTATGACCGCTAATGACTTGCAAAAAGGGGTTCAAAAAGCGGGGGGACGAGAGGTAAGCAGAGAGCTCAAAGAAACACCCCTTTTATTTGGTTCGTGTTGTAAAACTGTCTGCTTGTCGGTAAATGTTGCCAAAGATTTACGATTCGACATAGTTTGCAAGTCTTGGGAATTTTTCTTTTTCTGACATCGGCTATTTTAGTTCCGTGTGTCCCTTGTGGGGCCTAATTGTACTGATCAAGAGCAGGGCTGGTTCACAGAGAAAGAATTCCATACAGTGGGATTGCCATCTGACAGTTACAAAATATATTACAATTACTTTCAGATACGTCAAATCATATGAGTTGCAGTTGTAACGTATGACAGATATTATCAATGGCAGTTAAATAATTATGACGCTAGTGGAAGCATTTTTTTTTTAAGGGTTTACCCTATTTGTTTTGTATTCTACAAGGCTACTTTCTTACAGTCCAATTTACATGATAAAGACCTTTTATAAAATAGGAACTTATTTTTTGGCCAAAATAGAAAGTATTTTACTAAATTACTAGTGTTATTTTGTAGGTACTGATTATATCTATAAAAGGTGACTGCCGCAGATAGTACGACTTGACGTATGAATACGTGAAAATAGATTAGAGATCTTCTATCAGATAAGCTATTATGCAAATTTGGATGTATCATGATACCACTTCAGGTAACAGCCCATTTGAATAGATAAAAAAAAAAAAGAGGGTGGTTTATTTTTCTATAGCCCAGCCACCATATTATGTGGTCTTGTTTTATTTATTCCTTTTCAACGATTATAAATTATTCTGTAGGGGAGTATTTTCTTTACTAAAACATGAGATTTTTGTATACATGCGTCATACGGACATTTATCAAAATAACAAAGATAAACGAACTTATTTACTTTGAGATATCCTAACAAGAAATATAGTCATATTATAAACTGAACGCTGGTTTGTAGATCAATTAATTTATTTACCACTTAAGTAATCTAATGTATAGTCCAATTTATAAGGAAGAGTATTTCATAAAATACAAAAACATTATTTTTCGGCCAACATTAATAGCATTTGACTATATTATTAATGTTAATCTATAGGTCTAGGTATTGTTAATATTTTTCAGTTAGTGACTAACTTGACGTATGCATAGAGGGAGTTAGACCTAGTTTGTTTTCTAGACTCTTCCTATGAAAATTGGACTGTACTTACTGGTGGCCACGTGGTATAAGACGACAGGTTGGTACATACATAATAGGTTAGGGTTAAGATCACGGCAAAGCACATTGGAGGTTGGTTTCCTTCAAGTGTTTTATTAATCTGGTTTTCTCATTATTCCTCCAATAAGATACAAATACTCTTCCACGAAACCCCCTCCTTTATTACTATTCCTTCTATTATGTTTTTAATAAGTCTTTCGTTAAACGTACTAATAAAAAATACTCACTTTGTGGAACGCATGGTGTAAGGCGTTACTCTCGTGTTAGACTGATCTGCCGATAATGGGGAGATCAGAGCTCAAATCCTGGTCGGGTGTATTGAGGGTGGTCCTTCCTAAAGCGTTTTCAATTCTCCCTCCAGAAAAATGTTGGTACACTTCCTCTAAATTCAGCCTTCCTAGTCCCTAATAAGTATGTGCATAGGAGTATAGCCCAAAAGGGTAGAGTTTTTTATAGCAGCACGACTTATTACTCTTTCGGGCTGTACGCCTATGTACTAATGGGTTAGGGATTAGGAAGGCTTAGTTTAGAGTAAATGCACCCACATTATCATGAGGGAGAGTTAAAACGAATTAGGAAAACTACCCTCAGTGCACCCGACTGGGATTGAACCCCGATCTCCCCGCAGGTCTTCGCAGGTAATCCAACACGAGTGTTTCACGTTAGACCACGTGGCTACCGAAGCTGGTACTAAGTATTTGAAATCAAATAATATTTCGTGAACTTACAAAGTGACATAGCTATCCCGGTTGAATAGCAACCAAAAGGTAAAAAAGGGAATTTCGACTAGTAGGCCTATCTCACGATGTTTTCTAACTTTTCCGACAGGCTGTAGTGGTAGACCCTTTTTGCCCGCAGACCCGCAAGCGACGTGTGATTAATGAATATCTACCCCCCTCCTCTTACCCCCTCACAATCCTCATCCACCACCACACTACCCCCTATACCGCCTCAAGTTCCTTCTCTCGCACAGTCGGCATATAACCTACCTACTCACGAGACACCATTGTGCCAAAAAAAAAAACCTACCCAGTTTTCTTCTTCCGCTCTTGCCCGAAATTCTTTTTGACACAGCAAAGGAGAGGGAGAAAAAAAAAAGAATGCACTTTCTTAGTTCTCTCAAGTCCTTGGTTTCCTATAATCTTGAAGAAATCCAGAATTTTTAAAAGTGGGTTTCTTCATCTTGTACGTGTCAGAAAAGATTGTTTATTAAATTGTCTAAGGATTAATTTATATTTTCTCGTTTAAAGGAAGTTTTGTAATCTCTAAAATTTTCTGATTCAAAATTATGATGAATTTTGACATTTTATGTATCCATAATCCAAAAAAAAGTATTACAAACCTATATGTTCCCTTTTCTGTGTGTTTCTGGGCCTACAACCAAAACTATTTGATATAGGCCTATTTCATTCGAGCTTGATATTCAGATTTTAGGCTTTTATGGATAATATTATCCTACCTTAAGGAAATTTTCTATAATATCTATTAAATCCCTCAATTTAAGGGTAATTAATTGATGATTTAATTTTTTTATATTCAAAATTTTTTTGTAGTAGTTACAAATATGTGTTTTAAAATGTATATCTAAGAACTGTTAGATAAAAAATAACACTGTATAGGCCTAATTGTTTTTAGGAGAAAGTCCATTTAAGGATTTCTAAATATTAGAAGTATTTTTGAAAATGGTTCTAACGTTTTTGTTTAAAATGTATACCTAGGGAATGTTTTAGGATACAAGTAAAAACGTGTATTAGTTTTTCTAAAATATCATTTAGTGGTATTTTATTTACTGATTTCTTAAAATTCATAATTTAAAAAAAATGCCTATAGAAATTTGTATTCAAAACTCATATCTGAAGTTACATAAAATGATTGTCAAAACAGTGTTTGTTTTCTTGAGGAAAACTTAGGAAGTGTTTGTTTACTCATATATTTAATTTCTGAAAATTCTGTCACCTCCGATAATAAAGCATATTAGAAAGTATTTAAGAATGTGTCTTAATATTTATTTTATCAAAACAAAAAATGTTTGTCACATCCAACAACAACAATAAAAATTCCTATAAAAAACTATATTTTTTTACACCTGTTTCTATATTTTTAATATTTACTGACATTTTCCAGTGATCAAGTGGTCTAGTAAATCATACTCACGTTGCTTTTGTCAATGTTAGTAAGTTTAGGATTTCAATCCAAAACTGTTGCACATGGAGTAATTGTGTATGTAATCCGTATCCGTAGTCAAAGTTAATTTCTATCTGTGTTTAAAAATATTTCGAAAAATAAATTAGATAGATTTTTCACAAATTCTCGACAAAATAAAAGTATTGATATGTTTTTAATCGTATCGTAGCAAAGGGTAGTTTCCGTTCACTCCCAGACCTCTTATCTCAAGTTAAATATGAAAGAGAAAGGAGGGGGATAAGGGAAAGGGGGAGTTTGAACGCCACGACGTCTCCCCACGGAAATCAAGCACTAGACTCGCCGCGAGCGACGACGCTTGTATTACTGTTGGCCGGATGATGAATGGGCCGCGTGCCTATAGACACGGGTGTCTAACGAGGCTGCACCTTCAGCTGACAACCATTGGCAGTGTGTCAAATGACATAAAAAATTTTTAGCAGTGCGTTTCATTAACCGTTTGGTTTATACGCTTAATTACTAATTATGCAAATGGGTTAGAAAAAGGCAAGGTTGAGTTTAGAGGAAATGAACCCGCATTTTCTTGAAGGGAGAGTGGAAAACCATTTAGGAAAAATCATCCCCCAGTCTACCCGACCGAGGATTGAATCTAGATCTCACAGTCTAACTCAACATGAAGCTAGCGTGTTAGCTAACTACGCCAACAAGACGTGCTCAAATTACAATATTAGTTTATCTACTGTGATTTTGGGCTGTCTACATAGTCAAATTTCACAAGTTAAGCACTTCCCCATTTTAACTTAACTATTTTTTTCTTATACCGAAATGGTGGTCGCATGGTCTAAAGCTTCACTCTCGTGTGACGTAAGTAGGTTGGGCACTACTTTAAACCCCATGCTACCCTAACACTCTCTCCCCCAAGTTTAATTGATAACTACTATCTTGATTTAAAATTTTCTTCCAACGGCATATTTGGAAATTCTACCTTTAACTTAACCTTTACTAACTTTTATAAGGCACTATGTCTTACTACCCGTTCAGATCATACGATTATATAATAATTACGCTAATGGTTTTAGGGATCAGGAAAGTTTTAGTTTAAGGATGTGTACCCAAATTTGCATGGAAAGTTAGTAGAAAACAATTTTGGAAAAAAAACTTTGAGTCACTCGACCGAGATTAGAACCTTAATATCCTCGTCATCGGTAGTCTAATCCATTGGCGAGAGAAGAGCTTAATATCATACGTCCACCGGAGCGTTGACTGACCTTGATCCCTACCACATCAAGAACATTAATAATAATAATAATAATAATAATAATAATAATAATTAGCACTGCGTCTTACTACCCGTTTGGGTTATACGCTTTAAGTACTAATTACTCTAATGGATTAGGAATTGGAGGTTTAATTAGAGGAAGTGAACCCGCATTTGCGTGGAGGGAAAGTGGAAAACCATTTAAGAAAAACCGCCCCCAGTTAACCCGACCGAGATTCGAACCTCGATCTCCCCGTCCTCAGCGGTCGAGCTCAACACGACAAGCGCGTTAGCCAACTACGCCACCGAGGCGGGTCACTAAGAACAAATTTTAGCTGTAACATAATGTATGAAGGAGCTAAAAGGGTCAAAGTGGAGTCTGCTGGTGACTTATTGTATTAATTTATAGTTAATGTTAGTGTCTACAAATCCTAATAAAATCGATGTAGCCCATTCACCAATCTCTCAAATAAAAAGTACCTGGTCCTCCACCACACGTTCTCATGATGGACTCTTTGGCTGATGAGATGGGGGTCAAATTTTCTTAAGATGATTTTTACTAAATTGTTTGTCACTCTACTAAGCAAATGTTGGTACATTTCATACAAAATTCTACATTCCTCATTACTACCCCATTAGCATAACTAATGTACTCATATAATCTGAAATGGTTCTAAGGCGTGGTGGATTAAAAAACAACAACTTGGGGATGGTTTAACTTACAAGACTAGATTATAAATATGGTGGCCCTTAGTGTTTTGAGAGATCGGCTATCAAGTAAAACAAACCTTGGTTGGAGTCCAGGTAAGATCGTATAAGATATTTAATATATTTGAATTGGGTTCACCCAGACATACAATTAATAAAAAAAACTAGGAGCTAAGGCTGATTGTGAAGTATTGAACTGGATGTAATGCATTGGTAAAGTTGTTTTTTTAGTTTTGAGTTTATAGTGTCTTACTGTTAGGAAAGTTAACATTAATAAGTTCAAAAGCTAGGATAATAAATATTGCACAAATTGAGAACCACATCTTAAAAAGGCAAAATTGGTAGAGTTTTGATAATTTATAAGATCAGAGTTTTATATAATATTAATTAATTACTCTAGGCCTGAATATCACGTTAAAGTGATATAAATTCTTATTTATTTATTAAATTATCATATAACCATTCGTTCTCAATTTTTTTAAACATTTATAAAAACACAAGTTATTGAATTTTTTTTAGCTTACCTGCAATTTTTTGATAAAAAATCAGATGAAACAACTTCAATATTAATTTTAATTTCAGAGAGATTAACCTAAAATACACCTATCAAAATGAGTTATCAAAATTTTGCTTGGTTATTACTAAACGCGATTTTTTGTTTAAATCATAATAGTGTCTTAACCGTATCGGTGGTCGCATAATATAAGGCGTTATTCTCGCAATAGACTGGGCTACCGTTGATGGTAAGATCGGGGTAAAATCTTTTCACGTGTACTGAGGGGTTATTTTTCCTAAGGTTCTACAAACTTCCCCCCATGCATATGCGGGTAGATATCCTCTAAATCCAACCTTCCTCATCCCTAACAAATCAGCGTAATTATTACACAAGCGTATTACCCCAACGGGTAGTAAGATATGGTGCTAAGAAATAGAAATAAAATAGCTTCTTGCTCTTTAAAAATGGTTTCCATGCGCCACTTCCTTAGCCCCCATGGCCTGTCTACCTGATGTGATAAAATTATATAAGAAACAGACGCGTTGTGGCAATATTACACATGAATAATGGAATAGGAGGATCGGTTATTGGAACAGCAGCTCCCCCGTTCTTAGGGTGGGTTTGGAGGATGTGAGATTACGTTATCAACTTTGTTATTGGAAATATCTACACAGAATATCTTATATTTAGCCGGAAGTACTGGAGGGAAAGGAATTCTTTTTGGTGTTTGTGTGTGTATACATCTCTTAGTACAAAAGAACAAAATGGTAATGATTCTCACGACGTTGAACGCTACTGGACCTAACGTGCATTATTAAAAAATAGTGTATGGAGTGAATAAATTATTTTTTGAAAAATTGTGTAAAATGGATATAAAGTTTTTGAATAGTTTATTAATCTTACTAACTGGTTTAGTGCCAAATATGCTTTCCTTTAATGGATATATAAATTAATGTTTAGGCCTATTATTTTGGTAGTTACTATATTTGTTAGAATACATTATTATTTTTATTTTAACACAGTATTTTTTAAATGACTCAATGCATTGAAAGATTTTACTTGATGAAAGGAGAAGGTTAAGTTAAATGAGCTGTAATCACTCACTACATGAGAATATAAAAGTACCTTAAAGCATCCACTAGATATTTAATATCACTTTTTAGGTCAAATTCAGGCACAATGTATCAGACAATTCTATCAACCATTTAATTTTTATATTATCAAACCACTGGCATCAAATTATGTGATAGAATGAGGGGGTTACAATAATAAATATTCTATGATGATTATCAGAAGTAAGACAAATCTCATCAAATTATAGAAGAGTCTAGAATCCATTTTTATAAAGTTACGATAAAAATTAAGATTTTGTCAATATAAGCTACCTTTCTCTTTAATACGAAAATAGGCCTATATTTTCTTGTCAGACTCAATATCGAACTATTTTATGTATCTAAATTGACAATTTATTAATTTAATAGAAATGTGTTGGTCTGAAGGTGCGACCACCATTTTAATTACAATCATTTTTACCAGAAGTTAAAAAGGTGTCCCCTCTGCCCTCTCTTTCCCCGTAGACACGTATCTCTGCAACTGCTGGAAATATGGGACTCCAAATTTGGATAGGGGTATCCCTTGAATTTTTGCACTGATATTATTAGCCCCTCAACCCCCTCTGGTCTCCACTTTTTTACCTTTACTCTGGAATAGCTGAGGCTATGGAGCCCTACTTCGATTGGGGGGTACCTCTTAAAACCTTATACGAAAGAATTCCCCCAACCCTCTTCAAACCCCTTCCTTACAAATGCATATACAGTAAAATCCCCCCACTTCTTTCCAGCCCCCTTCCAACCACCTTGCCGCATCTCTAAAACGGCTGACGGGTTTTCTAAATCTACATTAATTTATAATTTTATGCTTTGAAAGATTCTTCAAATGATTATTATAAATTTATTGTTAGCATAATTATTAGCCATAATAAAATAGGTTAAATAGTTCCATGAGTAGCTTAGCATTTCCCATTGTTTCATTTCTGTGTGAAAGGAAACTAAAATACATTCAACGCAATATAAGTCTTTCTGATCAAAGAGGGGCACATTATATCCTCGTAAATCCGCTCCTCTCACCCGTCTTCAACAGACCCCCTTATTTTAACGTCACCAGATAGCACCGTATTTTTAATACTAGATAATCGGTATCGTGTAATGAGTTCACACATGGTTTTAGCTCGAATGGTAAAAGTGAGTACGTTCACACCGGAAAGATGTATCAGCGTGTTTCACTGGAAGCGCTACTAGGAAGTAAAATAATCACTCGAAAAAAAAAAACCTTCTGAAACAGGGCGCTATCGGGCACAGGTGGTGTCAGTCAAACTAACTGGTAGCTGGTCAAGACAAAAGACAAAACCAGCTAAAGATAACTTTTGACTGGGCCCGCATCCTGCGTTAAATGACAAAGAGGATAAATAGATTGTGAAAGAAATAGACATTGGAATAGTCTTAAAATAGATATAACATAGGCCTTTTGCGTTTCTGCAACGTATAGTTTCCACTATAACTACTAAACAAAAATAATAGTGACTTGTCTGGGACATATACATTTCTATCTCAATTTGTGGAAAGATTAGCCAGTAATGCGTACTATTACCCTGATCATACATTCTTTCCTTGTCCTGATGTGGTGAGGGGCTTATGAAAGTGAATATAACGGGGTGGAGCCAGATTTAAATTTCTTACTTCACTGATAAGTGATTTATAATTTTAATTGGAAAATTTAAAAAGAAAATAGAAAATACTTGAAATTTCAAAGTTAGTTCCAATGAATGTTGTCTCAAAATGTTCAAAGCCAATAGAAAAAATGATCATTTTGGTAAGGAATAAAATTGAAATTTTGGAATGTAAGTAAATACACCCTTAGGGATAAACTAATAAAGTCTAATTAAAATGACATTTTAGATTTGAAAAATGGTAGATGAGAGATCTCGACACGGATAACCACAAATAAAGAAAAACACTTTTTCCGGTGTGATTGAAAATTCATATTAGGCAGGCTCGTAAAATAAGCTTATCAAATAACCAAATAAGTCTTAAAATTTCAAAATGGGAATGTGGAAGCCAAAATGGTTTGGGTGCTAGGGCAAAAACTTGAAATTTCTCCCGAACTATAAGGAAATCTACCTTTCATTGCGGAAGAAAATTTAAATTTGACAAATCAGTAAAAATATCATATCAGATCTCACAGATGTTGAAGGGTTTGAAAATAAAAAAATATTGGTCTGGGAAATGGGTAAAGAGTGGGGGGCTCAAATTAATAAATTAATGGAAACAAAAAGAAAATAATTTGATAGATAGTTTTGATTTTATAGATAGACGAAAAAAATGTAAAATAAAAAATAAATATCTCAAAGAGAATCCATTGGGCTATTACATTGCTAAATATTAAAGGATAAGCTATCGACTATACAGGAGTGATATACTAATGAAAATAAACAACTGTTGGTGGCATAGCTTGTTGAACCATCATGCTCTTTGGAAAACCATGATGCTTATTTATTCCATATATATCTCTATTAGTTTATTATTTAATTGTATTATTTTGTATTCATCTTAAATAATAAAATGAGGCGATCTTATTATTTTAAACTTGACACAAGCCACCTTATGAGGAAAGGCTTAAATACGGGTTCTAATATAACAACAGAAGGCCTTCTTTTTTACAGGTTGTCAAAACAAGAGTAAAATTATTTATTTAAAGGATATAAGTTGAAATTATTAGAACCTAAAGCATATTCATATGAAACCAACTCTTTCTATAACAAGGTTGGTATGTGGGGTAAGATATGAAAAGGTAAATAGTTATAGGTTTTATAGGAAAACATTTTATTGGTCAAAATACAACAAATATTGATTCAATACAAACATAGAGTTTAATTTTCTTCACACTTGAATATTTGTCATGGATGTCCTGGAGTTTAATGACAATTTTCTCTCTTAATTTAAAATGTTTGTAATCTAATGCCACAAGGCTGATGCAATATTCAACGACTGTTATTGTCACAATGTGTAGAAAATTAAACTATGTTTCTACTGAAGCAATATTCTAATGTTGTCAAAAAATTGTTTTGCCATAAAAACTGCAAAAACACTAGCATAATATCCTCACCTTAAGTAACTCGAAAGCCCATAGCCTCCATAACAAAAGCTTGTCATTTAATCATATCCTGAAACTCCTAAAGGCCCTCAGCCCTGTCAAGTGCAAGTTTAAAACCTATTTTGTGCTATGGTGGGTGGGAGCGTAAAAGGCGTTGCGGGCTTCACAACCGACCAAAGAATACTTCCGTGCCACAATAACATGGTAAACGTAGATGGCGCTAGCTACTGGGCAAAAAAAAAAAATCATACATTTGTAAATGTCAGTTTTTCTCAAGAACGAGTGAAATTTTTATAGTAATATTTTCAACACCTCTTCTAGGATAATGTATCAATGTTTATTAGGTAATACATTTTCTTATTTTTTGTAATGCAGTCGGCAGTTTTCTATTTAAAAATTTTAGATAGTTGATAACTGGTAAAATTATAAAGGAGGTGTGTATGTAAAAAGTATAACTTAATCAACATGTTTCAATTCTTGAACAAACCGTTTTCGAAAAGAAAATTGTAAAACAATAAAATATTCCTGAATATAACCGTTTGTTCCCATGGCTCTGCATTTCCTCACCCAACGAAAAGAGTCAATCGCCTTAACACGAACCATCTTAAGTGCAGTTCACACATGGTCTCCTTTAGCCAAAAAATTGTTTAAGAGGGGCAGTAGAATGTTTTCCTAAGCTATCCTTGAATGGACAAACTCGCACTAACACAACATTCCCAGCATATATACTACTCGGTATAAACATTGTGTAATGAAAGGATACCGGAATTGGACTAATAACTAGGGAAATAATTCCAAAGAAAGTAAGTTAAATTATTTTATTTAAAATAAATTTCTAATAAACACTGTGAATATATTTCCCAACCAGAAGTCATTTTCTGTGGCAAGATATTAAGCAGAGGGCATCCAACAGGACATACATTTGAAGCAACAAAATAAACAATCAATATATTTAAACAATATAGTCAAGTAACAAAAAAAAAGCTTGAACCTACTACAAGATTCCAACAAACCAACTAAAATGAAAGTGAAGCAATGGATGAATCCTAAAAAGGAAGATGATATTAACATATATTAAACGCTAATAATTCGCATAGAGCATAGGATCTCAAATTTACAATAAACTTATACAAAGACTTTTCAATAATATTCATATTTGATTTGGGAAGAAGTATTTTAAAGCAACTTAGTCTTCTATGACAAAATGTTTCGGTGTTGTTATTGATGTTACACCATCTTCAGGTCTCATTTATGACAAATATGATATTAAGTCCAAAATTTAAAGGTCATCTATTTAAAAATCTCAAAACTTTCACCTTTAACATAATATGTATTCAAGAGAATATCATCTTTATCATAAATAGCACCTGAAGATGGTGTAACAGCAATAACAACACCGAAACATGTTGTCGTAGAAGACTAAGCTACTATATAAAAAAAAAGATGGGAATAAAAATAAAGAAGTCCATAGATATACTAACAAACAAGGGCCCAGATGCTAAGATAATATTACTCCGCTTATTGAGACACAACAAATTTCAGCATTTCTAAGTGCAAGTCCATAGACTTTAAGGCCCTGCTAACAGTTCAGCACAAAAGGCAACATCATGACAGTTCCCTTGTATAATAATGATTTTAAAAAACTAGTAATTATAAAGACAGAACCATTCCCCCATAAATCAAATAAGAGTTGACACTATCCTAAAAGCCAAGGGCAATATATACACTAAATTTACTGCACCAATAATCTATGCTTAGCACGATTTAGAATACTGGCCTCTCGAGAAGTGAAATGAGCTAACTTAACTCTAATAACTAGGTCTAGTATCGAGTATATAACTTTAAGGAATGATATAAAAACGCTATTACGCAAAATATTATAATAATCAAGTTTCTACTAAATTATTATCACGTTGAAAGCGTGTACATGAAACAAAAGGAATTATTCCATTATTAGTGAGCAAGCAAAATATAATAATTGAAATATTAGCCTAAATCATAAGTTGGATAAATTATATAGATAGGAGAAGTGCTGGCAATTAAATAAACTGTATGATCAGCATTTACATGGTTACAAACACAACGTCCAATATCTAAGTACAGCTTTGAACGTCCCTAATCAAACCCTGTCGAAATATCTTGGACTCGTTGGCAAGAATATTGATAACGACTTTGACATGTACGGGGAATAGCGACGTTGGTCGTGAACGTTTAGTTCTTGCACCAGGTCCTGGTAGGTTGGCTATTGAAGAATAAACGTAGATTCACACTGAAGGGACTTTGCACCGTGTCGTGTCGCTAGCACACCCTCACAGGACTGTGCACCAGTTGTGTCGTGTCATTACCAAATGACACTCACAGGACTGTGCGCCAACAGTGCTGAGCTACGGATGTGACGTGCCACTACCATTCCATGACTGTTTTGGTCACCGAAGTTTCTTTTGACATGGGGTTGTTAGACAATTTGACCTTCCAAATATTTTCTTCAGTGAGATTAATATAGTTTTTTTGTTGCAATATATGTTGGTACCAAAACTATAAACCTTTCTTCAGCCAGAATTATTGCAGACAATAGTTGTGATTAAATGTACTGCAGCCAATGTCAGATTGTAGATAAGAGCCTTCGTGAAGGTTCGCACTTGCCGAAAGAAGCCGAACTAGGAAAAACGAAACATGGTCGACCATGGTGCGCTTGATCTCAATTATCACGGACAGAACTGTGCGCCTACCGCAACCTGGACCGCAATCTTGCGAGAACACTTTTGAAGCAATCAAAGACGAAACATTTCATGCACGGTCGGCGCACAGTCTTGTGAGTGTGAGTCAAAGAACGGTCCTACAAGTTTACTAATTTTGAAATAACCTGTTCTAGATTGTCTACAGCACGATGCACAGTCCTCTCAGTGTGAATACAACTTAACTGTGTATTTATGTGGCTATAGATTTAGAATATGTAGATGATCATGATGGCGGATCAAGGAGGGGGAAATTAAGGTGAAGTAATTTTGTATCTTCCCATACGTAGCTGCCACTTTTGTAAAGTAGAAGTAAAAAATCACGTGATGCCTTTATCTCTGATTTCGAACAGTAGAAAGTATTGGGGAACTTTACGCGGCTGCGCGATTAGACCATTCTTTTCACGCCAGTGGTTGCCAAACTAGACGCATTAGTCTTAAATTGAATAGGCCATTCTCTCAGATAATAGCACCACTTAGTTTTTTGTTAGTACGTGAGTCGAAAGTTTCGTACATGTAATCAGAACGTCGTTTACAAAAGCTGAGATCATGGTAAGTAGATACCTACTGTCAGTAGTGTTTATGGGAAGGATATTTATAGAATGGGATTTAAAGTAATAGACTCTTCTTGTACCTTTCAGCCATTCACTACCTCTATCCATTAATTACTCTAATATAGGCCTACAACCTCTTTTAAGGTCATTCTAACATTAAAGTTTTATCGGATAATTTTTACATTTGTGTATATTTAAGTTATAAGCAGTGACTCAATTATTTGAAATAATTACAACTCACGGGTTCTAAGGAGGTAAAGCTTGCTATTTTATTCTTTTTGCAGACCATTGTTAAGGTTAAGTATTTAATTGATTATCATTATTATTATCAGCGCATCTTACTATCCGTTCGGGTTTTACGCAAGTAAGTCTGGGGTTGAAATTTAGAACAACAAACCATATGAGGTGTACATAATAAATATTTATAATATTAATATTATTATTATTGATATTACAAAAATTAGTATGTCTTATTAATATTAGTATGTCATTGAAATATTGATAATTTTGATATTATTTTTAATATTATAAATATTTCATTCTGTACACCTCAATTGTCTATTTATATTAAGTTTCAGCCCCATACACTTTACATACAATCTGACGTAAATGTATAAAATATCAAGTTTGCCCCCATTTAACTCATGAACAGTAATTATTTGAAATCATTAAATCACTACCTATAGCTTAGTTACACATAAATGCTAAAATTGTGCAACCTGCTTCAGTGGCCGCATGATCTATGGCGCTACTCTTGCGGTAGACTAAACTGCAAATAACGGGATGTTAGAGGCTCTAATCTCTGTTGGATGTACTAAAAGTGAATTTTTTCTAAAATAGTTTTCCATTCTCTCTTCACGCAAACGTTCTTCACTTATTTGAAATATAACCTTCCTTTTCTCTAAAACCATTGGCGTAGTTAGTACATAAGCGTATGAACCGAACGGTTAGTAAGACGCGATTCTAAAAGAAATAACTATTGTGCAATTAAAATGTTGGTGGTTGAATGACCTTAATTATATTTTAGCATCATTCTCCAACTAGATGTCTTGTCCTATCAAGGGGTCTCAACTCTTCAGGTTTCCCAAATAAAACTGTATGTACACATCAGTCCTGCCATCAGTCATCACCCACTACCCTCAACCTGTGCACCTTGATTATTATTATTATTATTATTATTAGCACCGCGTCTTACTACCCGTTCGGGTTATACGCACTTACGCTAATGTGGTAATGGTAGGGTGATTGTGAGATGAAATGGAGGACCTACAGTTTAACGTGGAATCCGAACCACGGTGGAGACTTGGCATTCCCCACATTCACAAGATGTCTTGTCAGAGGTGAAGGAAAGATTTGGTAATCAGATAAATCTGTGCCGGGACCGAGGATTGAACCCCGGACCCCCAGCACATAAGTCCGACACCTTACCCCTAGACCACCAGGTCACCTACACCTTGATTATTATTAATATGTCTGGTGATGTGAAGCTATTCATTATGTAATTTTCTTTTATCTACAAATTTGGAACTGGACAACCATTTTTCTCTCGGATAATACCTATAAGAATATATTAATAAAATCAATACAATACACGGCGGTGGCCACGTGTTCTAAGGTGCTATTATCACAATAAACTAGACTGTTGATGATGGATATATGGGAGTTTGATCCTGGTCGGGTGTACTGAGGTTGTTTTCTCTTTAAATGGTTTCCCTCACTCTCTCCACACAAATGCTGTTACACTTAATCTAAATTCAATCATCCTCATTTCCAAACCACTAGTTTAGTTAATAATTGAGCGTATAATTCGAATGGGTAGTGAGACATGGTGCTAAAATAATTGATAAAACTCCGATATTTAGGAAACGAAAGGTATATATTGTAATTATATATCGTTGTGTTTAGAAAGTGGATGTTTAATACTTTACACACTATATATATATAAAGAAAGAAAGAAAGAAAGAAAGAAAGAACAACGCCTATGATAGAATGACAAGGCTGAGAGGAAGGCAACCTGTTGCAATTCCCATGCGTGGAGGGTTGCGAACCACCAAGGCTCTTAGATATTCCCCCATACAAAGGTTTTATATTTTATTATTTAGCACCACGTCTTACTACCCGTTTGGGCTATATGCTTACTTATGTACTAGTTACGTTATTTGTTTAAGGTATTAGTAATATTGCATTTGGAGGAGGTCTATCCACATGTGCCTGGAGGAAGAGTGGAAAACAATTTTGGAAAAACACTCTCGGTACACTTGACCACGATACGAACCTCGATCTACTCGTTATCGACAGTCTAGTCTAATGCAAGATTACCGCCTTTAGACCATGTGGCCACCGAAACGGGTTTACATACAAAATTATTATGAGATTTACCTCATCTCAGTGGTATTTCTAGTTTGCCAATGTTTTCTCCATAGCAACAATATTATTCTATAGTATTGAAATGTTAATTAAATTTGATAATTTAAATAAATGTTTTCTTGGTATTATTGGTGAAATAAAAATAAATGTATATTTATTATTTTATTTTAAGATAACACCTTACTTAGTTTAGAAAAATCTTTGCTTATATATTTGAAATTAGAACTCAGTTCTGATATAGTAAGTTACTAAAGAAAACAATTATTTTCCTATAAAACCTATTTTATTCGGGTTAAACCTTTTTATCTAATATTTTAACTTTACATAATATTATTTAAAACACTCATGTATAGTTATTTTCCATGATATTATTTTTATAAATGTAGGTAAATTAAGAAAAATTACACCCGAATAGATATATGAACCCTGGTTATTTGGATTTACATACAAACCAAGATACCACCTGAGCTATCAGATATATCATCTTTACAAAAGTGTATGTAAAACATATACACGTAAAAATAAACAGTTTGTTTTCTACCCCTCTGATATTTTTTACAATCACATAATATTTATTAAGTACTTTATACATCAATGTAATTAATTACTTAATTATTATTACTGACGATAAATACATTCTTATTCTTCCAATATCAAAATTCCGATTGAGACAGGAAATAATGTGTTTAAAAATATCGATATATTGGGCACGCACTCTCTAAAAGGTTTGCAAGCCTTGGCTTATGCATACAAACGTCATCATAACATAATGTTTTCTTGACTATGGTAGTCAGTGGCGTGTAAAAAGTTTAAAAGGCAAGGAAATCTTGTTAAAACTGTAGCGATGATAGGATGGGTTAAGTAGCTACTCTATTATACTTGTTAGCTATGGTTATAGCCACACGTCCATCACGGATTCTGCCTAAAAATATGAGTGAAGAATGAACCTGATGATGGAGTGACCCCTGGATAGATCATTTGTGTACTAAGCTAAAAGGTCCTAGGCTTGATTTCCTTTTCCAGGTGTTCTTTTTAAATTTAAATAATATTATATTAAGATGTTAAGATGATTATATTAAGACGTAATTAACAAATATAATAGCTTAGCAATATATTCCACCACGATATGTGCACTCATTTAATTATAAATGTACAAGTGGCAGCATAAAGCAAACTACAAAGTCTATTGTAGCTGCATTATCTGGTAGCTCGTGATCTTAAATAATCACACATTAGTAGCCGTAGATTTCCGCACGTCCATCACAGACTATGCCTTAAGATATGAGTGAAGAATGACTCTGGTCACGGGACGATTCCTGAATAACTTTGTGGCAAGAGCTTTGGCATACTAAGCCAAAAGGTTCCAGGTTTGATTCCCTTGACTAGGCGTCATTTTTGAATTTAATGATTATGTCCCTCTAGTCCCCATTCGACCAATGATTGATAAGTTACACTCTACAATCATCATATTTAAATGTATTTGCGTGGATCTCTGGACCAATGAGTGTTCTATTGAGTGATGATAAAAGTTGACAGATTCACAGTTTCTGATTATCCTGGAAACAAGACCCACCACTCCAACAAGGGTGGTCCACGATGTATTATATTAGATGACCGTTGAGATAGCTTTAAACTCTGTTTTGGAAGAGACCCGCGCCAGGTCAAATCATCATACCCATCATCAAGCAGATGATTGTCTAATGACAAACGCTGTTAATTACCAAGATGGGACCACGCCCACTCTTTTTTTACCCTCTGCCTTTACAATCTTAAACTGATTCAACGCGGAGTCTGTGGTGATGGCGCGTTGATTGGGATAGCTACGTGCGCTTACTCTAGGAACCTTTAACAACCTTATCGGGTGGATCAGCTTAACGCCTGCCTGTTCGAATGGCGTGTGTTTTACTATGAGCTAGTAGAGTCAAGACTCTAAGTCGGCAGTGGCGTATCGTGGAGTGTTTACAGGGTGAGCAGAGTTTCTGAAGACTGAAACTGTTATATGTTCCAACTCACTCAGCCCCCATTTGACCAATTATACATAAGGTCAGAACCATATACCTCAGTTGGGAAATGGATTTCATGTGTACCTGGTAAACGAATGTTTCACTGAGTGTTGAGAACGTTACAAGTAGAGTTTTAACATGCTCTGTACTTTAGCAAAATTCCACGACATGCCACTATTTCAAACCTCTCTCTAGGAAGAAGTGTGCTATTAAATTTCTTCTCACTCCCCTTTCTTATAACCACCCCATTAGGCTAAATTGTTAATAACCCCTTAACTTGCTGATTAGAAAAACAGTATAGTTAAGAAATGAGCAGAAACTATTTAATAAACGTAGCGATGTTCTGTTGTAATTTGACCATTTGACATTTCATCTGTATGTATGACTAAATAATGGTTCTATAACACTATCAATCGATAACTTTCAAATTCATCAACAAATTTCAACGAAGTTTGAAAAGGACGTTATTTAAGCCTAGGCCGAACAATGTTTGTACATAGTTTTTTGATCTGGATATATTCATTTCAATATGGTGACCACCCAAAATGTTTTTTATCTAATATTTCATCTCAAGTGATTTAAATTTAAGATAATAAGCAATCGATCAAGTAATTAGTCTGTATTGTTTAAATTCTAACACATATATTGAGAGAATGATGCCTTAAGCCACGTGTACAAAGGTTATTAATCATGAATAATATGTAATTTACTATTGAATATAGTATTAATTTGTTTGCTGTGTACATTGATTACCAAGGAAAATTATCAACTTCAGATCCAAAGATAAATAATAGGATATATTTAAAATTGAAATCCAAAGAGAATAGTTAAAACTGCAGTAAAGATAAGAACATTACATAATTTCTAAGGATGCTACCTAGAAGAGCAGTGGGAAGCATTACAGACGTTTAGAAAACCCAAATTATTTAGGAAGTAATTTGATATTTTTAGTATTATATTCTGAAAACTTAAAAATGACACCTAGACATGGGAATAAAACCCGGGACCCTTGGCTTAAAACGTCAGGGTTCTATTAGCGTGTCTAGGTGTAATTTATAAATTTTCAGAATACGATATCTAGATGGAGTAATCCTCACTAAAAGCATAAATAATAGCTTGGGCTATTTGATTTTTAATATTGCTTTCACCAAAATATAGGCTAAGATTCTGATAATTCAAAAAGTTTCAAATGTTTCAAAAATGTGTGCCAACTTACATATAGCCATGTAAAACAATCCCACATTATTTTATTTTATTTCTCCATTATGACCATATAAATATATAATTTTATTTAATAGAGGAAGAATAGATTAAGTTTTCAAACCTTTTATTTTAATCTCAGATGTACAAATTTTCGCTTGAGGAATTGTTGACTTTTTAAACCTCAACAAATTTGTTTAACTTTTTAATCAAACATAAACCTGAATACAATGTTTACAAATATATTTTTTTTAAATATAATAAAAAAATATAGAACCACTTCTTAAATAATTCGGTATTTCTAAACGTCTGCGCTACCATGTTAAACCCTTAAGATTTTTTTTTTAAATGAAGATAGCATGTTCTACTGACCGCGTAACTACTAGTTACAAAAAATATAACTCTACTTACATTTTGAAAAAGAATTCTCCTATTGTTTTACTTCTCTCTCGCTGTTTTTGGGGGTGCTACATCACGATCCAATCCTTTAATCTCCCGGCGTTGTGCGCTTGTGGTGAAATGAAAGCAGGGGGAGAGGGAAAGAGGCTAGGATAGAGTGGATGCACAGTAATTACAGGGCTAAGAGGTGTTGATACCGCTGACTAGTTTGGCTTACATGACTGTCACTCGCCACTGGTCAGTCGCTACGGTCTGAAAGGGGTAGAAGGGTTGCGGGGAGGTTGTATTGAGAACATTAAACAGTGGTGATAGGAGCTTTTTTTTTTCGTCGATGGCATGACACGAAGTGTATTTATTTTAGAAGATAAAACATTTAATAGCTTTGCCCTGGGACTCCGTTAGGAATTATATTACCACTAATTATCTCTCATGGTCTATGATTCTCGACCTATGTGCACACATATACGCCATGAAAGTCTTCTTTTTAGGGATATAAATAGAATTGAGTGAATCCTTGAACATAAATTATCAATATAAATGTGTACTTTTAATTTAAACCAATATTCCTATTAAGTTTTTAATTATAAATGTCCGAAACTTTAGTTTAGACTGTAGCGCTTTTGCTGACATAGCTTGGAACCAGGGATCGATACTTAAAATATAAAAACAAAAAAATATTTAAGATTAATTTTCCCCTTTATGAGTTATGAATTAACGGCCGGGAAAATTGATTTTATGTTTTTAGAGTTAAATCACGTGCAGCTATAATCAATGGGTACATAAAGTTCACGCTAAATACACCAAGTAATAAGAGGTAGTTTCTGACAGGAAAATCTACCATATATCATTTCACCAAAACATTTTGATCTGCAAGAACGTATGTTGATGTGTTGTTGTTACTTTTGGTAGTCAGAACACTAATACAAATAAATAATTTGTTTTGAATTATTAACAGTTTGTACCTTATTTAAACAATAACTTATGAAAATAACCGTTAGAATGTTTATACTTTTTGGAATGATATCAATGTTTCACTTTAAAAATGCTTTTCAAACTAGAGCGTCTTAAAATGAGGCGTGTTTTTCTGAAATGAAGATGGTGAGCCAAAGGCCGTTTATGACGTCATACAAACTGTCAAGACGGCTGTGTTATTGCACTGTTTATAAAATATACATTTTATTTTGAACTATTTTTTTTATGGTTATCTAAGTTAAAAAACATGTATTTATTTTGGTGGACAGTGGCCAGTTATAACAAGATACCAGTGTGACTATAGTACTTTTTAATTAATTATCCGGGTGACCTGGTGCTCTATGGGTAAGGTGTAGGACTTCTGTGATGGGGTCCGGGGTTCAATCCTCGGTCCCGACACAGATTTATCTGATTGCCAAACCCACCCTTAACCTCTGACAAGAGGTTTATTAATCACAACTTGTGAATGTGGGGAATTCCAGGCCTCCGCCGTGGTTTGGATTCCACGTTAAGCTCTAGATCCTCCATTTCATCTCACAATCACCCTACCACTACACATTAGCGTAAGTACGTATAACCTGAACGGGTAGTAAGACGTGGTGCTAATAATAATAATAATTATTATTATTATTAATTATTTCATGTACTATAATATCTCATGTTGCCACTACCACTAAACGTAAAACACAAGTTTTATTAATATATTCTAGTTTGTTTGCAATAAATAACCTTCTGATGGTTGTGATATATCAACCTTCCAACCATGAATACCCTATAGTTTATATTTAGTGTTTTAATATAGTGAGCCATCTCAGAAATTAACCGTTAAATATCTCAAATAAATAAAATGAAATCCACAAAAATCTTATTTAACACTATTATGAAGGTGTAGTACTTATTTGGATGACTCAAAGTTTGAGGGACCAAATATATTTGATAAGATAAAATATATTTGATAAGCAGAAACACTGGACATTTTTAAAGGTGTTTTTCCATGGGCCCTTACTTAAAACATTAAAATGGATATCAAAACATATTCAAAGTTCGTAAGGACATATTTAAATTAATAATAATCCACACCAAATAAATAAAAATATAATTAAATCATTAATGGTTAAATTAACTACATGACTTTTTAAAAGTCGCCTATGTTAATTTTTGTTGATTTAAATTCGAATGAACGATAACAGCATATCAATAACCAAAATGTTCCCTCAGTAATGTATTTACCACCACCAAAGAATATTGGTTAAAGAATTGTTTAGATGAGCTTTTATAAACGGCCATATAAGGCAAATATTGAAATATTTAAAAGAAAAAATAATAAAGGTTATGCGAACTTAATGATATATTTTTCATATTATCTTTGATTTGTTCAATAAAAAACTATTCTAGCGCCATCATTTTCTATTTTTTGCACCATATCACTAGATCTAAAGTTGATTTTTTTCTAAACAGTTCTAACCTAATTGAAATATTTTAATTATAAATTTAATTTTGTCGAAATTCCATTTTTTTTTTACTTAACGAAATCCAATTGTATATTTATTAAAGTATATATTAATAAGTCATCTAGTTTGACTTTAAAGCTAGTTTGGTAGATCTCCTGTAAACGTAGACTCTGCATCAGCTAACTGTTCCCTGCCTCACACACACACACGCACGAGGGTTGATATCCCTCCCTTGCACCCCCTCACCTGTCAGTCCACCCCCTGGTGATGAGCTGAGCTCGGGGAGTCTTGCCTGCCTGGTTTTCAATTCCACCCCCTCACACCCGTCCCCCCCTCCCTTTCTCCTCCCAGCATCCCATGGTCCCGCCGGGAATACTGATGAGATGTGTTTTTGGGAAGCGGCGCCTTGCTTGTTGCTACATGAGGGAGAAAGGAGGAGCGTTCGGATTACAACTGTACGCGTTAATGCTGACGTGAAGTTGTACATGGGAAGAGGGGGGAGGATTCTCTCTTAGCTGATAATATGTCAGTATGAAGATGGTATCTGCGAGGATGCAATGGAGAAATTTTCGTGATATTAAATTATATTA
Source organism: Timema poppense (assembly GCA_902141375.1). NCBI lineage: Eukaryota > Metazoa > Arthropoda > Insecta > Phasmatodea > Timematidae > Timema > Timema poppense. The sequence continues at coordinate 104,461 of CABFOV010000573.1, read as the reverse complement.
TTTTAGAGGAAGACGGTGGGATTAAAATTACTCGCGTCCGATACCTTAACTGAGTCGGTAGCGTGTCTGCCTAGTGAGTTAAGAGTCCCAGGTTCGATTCATGGATTGTCCTAAGAAATAACCTTTGCTGAAATGTGGGTTCCTCCGCATTCACAGTCTTGAATTAACAATGGCCGCAAGGCTGGATGTTCTAGGCTATCTGTTCAATATTTGTAATTAAAATTTTCTTAAAAAAATACGGTAGTTAAAAATACTTCTGATTTAAAATGGGTTAAAAATATTTTAACAATTTAGCTTAGAATTCATATTTAGATAGCGTTTATTGTGATTAATAGGATGATATGTTTGTTTTTATATGTAACACTTAAGTGTAGTTCAATGAAAACCAATTTTCCAATCTAAATTTGTGGGATTGTGTCGTATAATTTATTAGGCTATTGTTTATTATTGTTTAAATTATAGCACCGTGTCTTACTACCCGTTCGGGTTATCTGCTTAAGTACTAATTACGTTAATGGGTTAAGAATTTAGAAGGTTGAATATAAAGGAAGTGAACCCGCATTTGCGTAGAGAGAGAGAGAGAGAGAGAGAGCGTAGAAAATCATTTAGGAAAAACTACCTCCCGGTTCACCCAACCAAGATTCAAACCTGGATATCCCCATCCTCGGCAGTCTAGCTCAACACTAAACAAGCGCGTTAGCTAATCACGCCACCGAGGCGGGTGATTTAATAGGTAAAGTAGCGAGAAAGTTTATGCGCTGCATAATATATTTTATTTTATTTCTATAGCGTCTTACTACTCGTATGGGGGGGCTAGCCACATTTTACAACGTTAACAGGGTAGGGATGAGAAAGGTATAAAGCTTAATGGAAATGTTCACGCAATTGTTTGGAGATAGAGAGGGAAACTATTTAAGACAAAAATACGACTATCAGTCTATACTAGACCAGCAATCGAATCTAAACCTCCCCGCAAAAGATAGACCTAATCAGATGAGCCTGACATTTAGTCCACGTATGGGTAGGTGCATTAGTAACTATCCATTTAAAGACATGAAAGTGGTTGGCTCCATTATGGTTATTAACTATCTTTGTGTCAAAACCTAATATATGTCGGAACAACTTGTCCATAAGTGGGCAATAATCCGGACAGTTGACAACCGTTATAGGCGTCCTTCTTTCTTTGCTTATCTGGCAAGTGATAGGAATTACAAAAGCGCATTTGTTTTTGTTCCCGTGGATATTGTTTTATAGTTAAGGTGGGATAGTAGGGGAAGGTGAGTTAAGAGGTATATTCATGCAGTTTTATTAGGTGTGAAAGAAACTCAAAAACATCTCGATCACATCTCAAAAGAAAAACTAATCTAAAAAAGTCGATATGTTTAAAAATAATGAAAAATCAAATTACTGCTAAACTAAATCTGCTATTATTAATATTAAATAATAATAAAAAATAAGAAATTATGCCGCACTTTTACCCCCCAAAAAACAGACTTCATTTATACATATTTTGGTAAAAAATATTGTTTTTCAAAATCAAACGTTGAGATTAAAAATTGTTACAAAACAAAATCAGATTATACATGGTTTACTTTGTAGCTGTCACAATTTCACTAGTTAAATTTAAAATTTTTGAGGGAGACCTGGCGGTCTTTGGGTAAGGTGTCATCAGACTTCTTAGATGGGAGTCCGGGGTTTAATCCTCGGTTCCGGCACAGATTTATCTGATTGCAAAACCCCTCCTTCATCTCTGACAAGACGTGTATTAATCACAACTTGTGAATGTATGGAGTGCCAGGCCTCCGCCGTGGTTCGGATCCCACGTTAAACTGAAGGTCCTCCATTTCATCTCACACTCACCCTACCATTACACATTAGCGATAGTGCGTACAACCCGAAAGGATAGTAAGACGTGGTGATAATAATAATAATAGGTTTGAGTTATATATTTAGTGTTTAAATTAACTATAAGACAATCCGAAGCTAGTGCTAGCCCAACTGTCAAAAGGAACGCATTTTGAAGGAATAGAGGGAATTAATGTATGATAGAACACCTTCGTATATTTAGCTACGATTTGACTCCAGAACTCCTCACCGGCAAACCAAAATATACTAAACTAATTAAGTGTATCCATAAGATACGTGGCAAAATATGTAACTTTATAATTTAATTGTAAAAGTACAGTCTGATTTAGATAGGAAGGAAATTTTCTTCTGTCATAAAAATTTCTTTTATTATTATTATTATTATTATTATTATTATTAGCACCGCGTCTTACTACCCGTTCAGGTTTTACGCACTTACGCTAATGTGTAATGGTAGGGTGATTGTGAGATGAAATGGAGGACCTACAGTTTTAACGTGGAATCTGAACCACGGTGGAGGCCTGGCATTCCCCACATTCACAAGATGTCTTGTCAGAGGTGAAGGAAGGGTTTGGTAATCAGATAAATCTTTGCCGCGACCTAGGATTGAACCCCGGCCACCAGCACAGAAGTCTGACACCTTACCCCTAGACCACCAGGTCACCATAAAAGTTACTAAAACAATTTTAACACGTTTATATGTAAGGTCCTTAAATACAAAACTATAGATTCTTATATATTTATAATAATAATAATAATAATAATAAAGTTAATATAATTAAGTTAGTAATTTATGATAGTATTTATATATTTATAATAATAATAATAATAATAAAGTTAATATAATTAAGTTAGTAATTTATGATAGTAATAAAGTAAATGTTATAAAAAAAAGTGACTACAAAAAAAGTTTGTACGTATTTTTTATAAGCCTATTCCTTCCAAAACACTGCTATGTTAGAAACTATTAATTTATTTACAAGTAACGTACATACTATTTTACCGGTGTAGAACAATAAATAAGTCAGACGCCTTAGGGCAGTACGTAGCATGTATGCCCACCGAGTAGAAAGTTCCCACTATGACCTAAAAAATATTACTGAAGAAATGTTGATTTCACCTTTTACAGTGATGAATAAACGGCCAGGGTGCTGGGTGTTGTGTTTGTTATAGATTTAAGTTAGTTCATAAGTCGTTTGTTGATGTAATCAGTCGGTTGAGAAAGAGCACGTTAAATACCTAAAATAATAATATAACTAACAATAACGATAAAGAAATACAACTAATAATTGATTCAGAAAGTTCAAGATGACTTTACATAAGTTTCGAGAGATAATTAAATAACGATTGCTTATTTGAGATTGGAATAGCCAGTTCTTATAATAGTAAACCACCTCTTGTGTTTGTTATTTTGAGGTTCTCAATCTCCAGTAAGCAAGTATATTTACTTCTGACTGGGAATTGAGTAATTTATTCCGACGAGCTGTCGACAAATATCTAAGCTGTCAAAATCTTGGATGGACGCAGCTGCGTTTGGAGGCAAGTGCCAAGTTCTAACGAACCGGTAATCAGTTGCTGACAGGTGTTTTCGGGGATAAGGCATTTCAAGGAGTTGTCCTTCCCTGAAGAATATGGCAGCTTTCATATCTGCGTCCAACAAATGCAACTTTTCAGGTCGGAGCATAAAAAAAATTTCTTAAATAATAAACTTTCGATTCTTTTTAGACACTTTGTATAGATTATCTTAAAATAGTTTTAAATTTGAATTTTGTTTAGCTGTGTTTACTCAACAATAATGGAGAATTTTTGTTTATTTAATAGGACGAATTATTCACCCAAAGACCAAGACAACACTAAGGAAACAAGACTTAACCAAAACAAGTTTTCTTGTTAACCTTAGTTTCGTGGGTTGCTTCATCCACTGTACATTACGTCCTAGGGCTGCAGATAGAGGATACGGCCTTCATATATGAAGGGTAGCTATGAATATATTGATTAAGCAGTCGTGGACCTCCAATAGGGGTGATACTTCAGGTCGGGGGTTGGCCGTTGATGTGATGAGCTCTCATCTTAAGAAAAACCAACACTCATTTCACTTACATCGTTTAACTGGTAGTAAGTGCTCTATGATTGCCAAACATGGTCACTTACAACATACGACGAAAATAAATTAGGGTGTTAGATAACAAGGAAGAAATTTGGTCCAAAAAGGTATGAAGATACTGGAGAATCAAGGAGGATACACAATGATGAGTTTCATACTCTGTACTCATAACAAGACAATATTAGGATAGCCAGATCTCTCAAATTACAGTGGGAAAGAACTACAGCAGGAATGGAAGAATCTAGAACAATGTTCAGGGTATTGACTGGTAAACCCAATGGGAAGATACCATTGGGAAGACCTAGACGTAGACGGGAGGATAATATTAGAAAGAACCTAAAAGATATATGTTGTAATGAGGTGGACTGGATAAAACTAGCTCAAAATAGGGATAGGGGACGTATTATTTTTGTAAGTGTTACAATAAACATTTGAGCTCCTAATGTAATTGAGTACGTAAGTAAACTTCCCACATCGATGGCTAGTAGTAGTCATGTTACCCAACAGTGTTAGTAATAATAAATAGTCAAAATAAAACCAAAGCATCTTATAGTTAGCAGCCAGCCACTGACAGTTTCTAAAACTTAAAAAAATTGTTTGGGTTTTTTAGTTTCGGAAAGTGGGTAATGGAACTAAAGATTAAAGTAAGTCGTAATTAAATGGCAACTAACTATTACAACAATTATAATAATTAACATAAATGTATGGTGACCTGGCGGTCTAGGGGTAAGGTGTCAGACTTGTGTGCTGGCGGCCGGGGTTCAATCCTCGGTCCCGGCAAAGATTTATCTGATTACCAAACCCTTCCTTCACCTCTGACAAGACATCTTGTGAATGTGGGGAATGCCAGGCCTCCACCGTGGTTCGGATTCCACGTTAAACTGTAGGTCTTTCATTTCATCTCACAATAACCCTATCATTACACATTAGCGTAAGTGCGTATAACCCAAACGGGTAGTAAGACGTGGTGCTAATAATAATAATAACATAAATGTAGTGTGTGAAAGTCAGTAGCTCAACTAAATATAAAATAATATCATTATTACCCGACAAAAGTATTATAATTCGCACAACTTAATTCATGAACGTAAGTAATTGAAGTAAACAACATTGTTATACTTGAAAACAATATTATAACAGGTAAACAAATTTTGTGCGGAGATCTGGAAATGAGCTGATTATTATCAAGATTAATAACTCGCTTGAATACAAGCAATTTTTTTTTTCTTCAAACCTTTGGAATTAAACTGATTTTTAAGACTTCATTTGATTTACTTGCCTTTTTATCTTTCAAGAAATTGATTTATTTTATTTTGAAAAATCTGGTTTTTTTTGGTGGATTTCAGGAATAAAATTGATCATCAAGGTATCCCATTACTAGCCTACCACCATATCTTGTAGTATGAAAAAAAAAATGTGGACGTGAGGAACTAAACTGATAATCAAGATACTGAACTGATAAATAAATATTTTAATGTTGTAAGTTTGAAACACATTACTTTATGGAAGGGAAACTTGGTCACTGGAAAATCCAGAAAGAAGCAAAATAGAAGTATTTGAAATATGGTGATACAGAAGAATGTATTAGGTGAACTATAAAGAACTAAATTATCAGAATCTATAAATAATAGGGAATGAAAGAATTTTGTGGAAAGACAGAAAAATGGGGGATATTTTGAGGCATAAAGTTTTGGTTAGTTTGTTAATGGAGGATGTAGTGGAAGGGATTTTTTTAAAAAGAAAGTCAAGGAGTAGAGCATGTGAAGCAGATAATTGAGCATGTGGCCTGTGATTCGTATGTTGGGATGAAGAGATTGGCACAGGATAAGACGAAATGTTGGATTGCATCAAACCAGTCAAGAGACTGATACCATGTAATAAAAAATTAGGACCTCAAATAATTAGGCTACCACCTGTTTCGAGAAATATATAATTTCGTACTTTGCAAAATGGCTTTTTGTGGATGTAAGGAATTAGATTGATTATCAAGACATCACATGGCTTGTTTCCCATCATCACTTCTCTGAGATAAGTATTAGTCCAACAATTTTCTATGGATGTCAATAATTGATTCGAATTGGTCCTTTATGATTAGTTTTCCACTATTCACGTTGGTAACATTGGTCTGGCGAGTTCAATTATGCTCTGTGGCAGAACTTGCGCCGAGTCTGTTTCGTTGGGCACACTGGTTTGTAGACGTGGCTGTGACAATGAAGTGCGTTCTTGAGTGACACGGTTAATTTGAGACCGGAGTGAGGAGACGGGGAAGAGGTTGTAGAGGGAGTAGGTCCAGATGAGCGCCACCCACTGCCCATCTTTTACTCTCCTTGTCAGTGCTTCTCTCTCTCTCTCTCTCTCTCTCTTTCGTTTTAGTCTTACTACCCTGACTACTTCTTGTGACTTCGGGAGTGAGTGCTATCTAGTGAGTAACAAGGGTATATAAGTTAATTGGGTTGGTTTATTGATGTTAGATGATTTTACTTGTACATTGTAGTCAAGACATTTCGAGTTGGATGGGAACAGACCCACGTAGAACCATCTAAACCTCGAGCTACATGGAAAAGACGGGGGAAATTTTGTTTTAAATCCCTTAGTAACTCCATTTCACAATAATAAATCAAAGAAACCTTCTATTTTCATTTATCATTTAAAGAATTACTCCAAACAAACCTGAAGTGGTATTTGCTTGAATTAGAGCTGTTTTAATTATATTTATTTTACATATATTTTATAATAGTAATAATAATAATGAATGTTTGACATATTATCTCAATTGGTCGATAGTTCGATATTTGAATATCTATATCGGTCTGGAATTTAATGACAACTTTTTATCTTCCTTTAAAATGCTTATTATCTAATGCCGTTATTCTCACGACAGGTATTCAACAACGGTTGATATCACCATGTGAAGAAAATTAAATCCTATGCTTCTATTGGAGCAATATTTTATTTATTTTAGAAAATACCTGTAAAAACACTGCCCTTAGCTCACATTCCCTACATTCTCACATTAATCTTCCCTCTAATAAGGGAGTCTCCCCAGCGACATAGCTCACTCTTATTCCCTGACTTTAGTCCCGACGTGGTATGTTTAATTATCCGGCGACTACATGGGGAAACAATCCTTGTAACGGTGACGCTATGTCTCTCTGTAATTATGTTCTCCTGATACTGCCGGTTTAATTGACGCTTGTTTCTCTCCCTTTTGCTGCTGAGTATTGACTGAGAGAGACATCCATCCATCCCTCCTTCACCCTCCCTTACTCCTAGTACCTACCCCTTATTAACAAGGCACATCGTTGAGAGGATTGGATGCGCCCCCCCCCCCCCCCCCCCCCCGTCCACTCTTTTTGCACGGCTGTTTTTCAGTTTTANCCCCCCCCGAAATGTTGGGGAACATTTTGGTTTGTTGAGAATGTAAAACGCGCGCCTTATTAACACAGACTTGCACTGGTGGGCATGCAGACCAAAAATCCTGTTTCAACTGGTGTGGTTGTTTATTTTCTCTTAGTTTCTTTTAGCGCACCACGTATTACTAAACGAAAGGGTATCCATATATTTTCACTAGTGGGGAACGAATAAGGAAGAGAACATATTTACAAGCAATACACTTGAGTTTGCATGGATGGAGAGTGAAACACATATAGGAAAAAAACATCCCCAGTACATTCGGTCAGGAATATAACCCTAAAATTTGTCACAGGCAAGCCAAACAAGACGATATTTACGCCCTTGTTCCACTTTACTAAAAATTAGATTCACTCACATATTAAAATGTAGCTTATTAAAAAAATCATCAAATCCAATTATGAAGTTCGTTCAACTCAAGGAGTATTACCGACTTTATTGGGGTTGAGGTTGGTTTTGGGGAAATGCACCAATATACACATGGACCTTGTGTGAATCATTATCAGGATTATAACCCCGAACCCTTAGGTCAAGGGAGATTTGTACAGTACGAGTCTAATGCCATAGATCACATAGATTATGGCGTGTGTTGATGGCTATGTATTAAGAGTGCTATACAAGATTGGAAATTCTAGTTATTTCTTATCATCGTGTCTTACTACCTGTTCAGGTTACACAGATGTTGGATAATTACTCTAATGAGATAGGGATGAGGAAGGAAGTATTTTGAATGAATTAAATCCACACTTGCGTGGAAGAAGAGTGGGAAACCATTTAGTAAAAATAAACCCTCAATAGTCCCGACCAGAATTCGAACTTTGATCTCCCCGCCTTCATCAAGCCAGTCTAACACTAGTGACGCCTTAGATCATTCGACCACTGAAGCGGGTGCTTCTGCGTTGATTCTGGGTGGTGCTGACGAATACATTCTAGAACAATTTTTTTGTTTACGGGGTTGTCTTGTTTTCAATTCGATATTTATATTAAGGTCTGAGTATGTAATATAACGCTCGTTCTATATAATGTAGGACTAAGTATTTAAATACATTGTTTAAACATTACTTTCGAACATATTTGACTGAAAACACTAACAAAGTTGTATGATGTGTAACAGAAACATCAGACAGTCAATTTATTAAGCTACTAACCATAGCACAACTTCTTTCGGAGGGGAAGTAAAACCGTCGGTCCCGTGTCGATTGTGGCATGTAAAAGAACCCTGGAAGGTATATAAAAATATCTTTCCAAGATCAATCGATAGGCTCTTTCAAGCACTCTCATAGAAATTCTCGTGTGCTGATATAATCAATCGGTTCAGAAAGTGCATGTTAAAAACTTTGAATAAACAATTTATAATAGATTGTGATATTGTATATGTGTTTTCATGTTTTTATAAACCAATAAATGTGTTCGTCGCTTTTAAGGTATGGTACATTATTTGACATTTATTTGTAAGAAAAATATAATTAGTTTTGGTTAATTTTGCCTTTAAAGTTATTTCAATTGTACTTCTATAAACCAAATCTTTTTATTAGGGTTTCATGTACACTTTTTTAAATAACAAATATTTGTTTCATTTTTCTTTTTAAAATAATACATTATGTTTACGTGATATATATTTATTTGTTGAAAAGCGTTCACTTAAGATCCTTCTAAAGGGAGTGCGATGAATATTTAAGCCAAAATTTACCAGAACTAAATATATTTCTCTCGGGCCCGAATTAATCCTTTTGAGGCCTCTGTGCCTTGGGGCCTTTAGAAGTTAATTCCCCAATGAATTATTATGAATCTTTCATAATATACATCAAACATTGATCATTTTATTTAGAGATAAATTTTTTTTTTTTTTTTT
>CABFOV010000573.1:43462-85968 GCA_902141375.1 Timema poppense | reverse complement strand
CACATTCACAAGATGTCTTGTCAGAGGTGAAGAAAGGGTTTGGTAATCAGATAAATCTTTGCCGGGACCGAGGGTTGAACCCCGGCCACCAGCATAGAAGTCTGACACTTTACCCCTAGACCACCAGGTCACCGACCTCTAGAAAAATGAGATTTATATGCCCTTACTTTCAACCAATGTGCTTCTGTTAACCGTCGGTTACTACCACTCCAGTGGTGAATCGACTATAGGTGTAGACCGGGCTGGCCGGAGCGTGAGTGACAGGGTGACAGTGAGGTTGATAAGGAAGGTTTTGGAATAGTGGAAGCTCTGTAATTATAATCATGTCACGTACACATGCATGTGCCCGGCCCCCTCGTGTTTCCTATACTCCGAGGGACCCCTTCTGTGAAACCAGACCAAGGAGCGAACGGTCTTTCTTATTACAAGCGGGGAGTTGTTTTATTGTTTTTTTTTCAAGTATGTGATGGTAGCCTTGGTGACGGGCCTCCAAAACCGTGGCTACTTTGACTTCTGATCAGGGAAGTTGACCTCGACTCTTAGCTCCTTGCGATGCCTATACAAATGTAATATTTGTGTTTTGTTTGGTTATAGCCTTGCGTGAATGGACAATACATATCTGTAATTATAATAACGAGGGCTTGGATTGACTAACGAGTGGTATTCTTCTCCGGCGAAAGTCTAGAAATGGCGCGAATTTGCACCCAAGATACTCCCAAAGATGCGCTTTATTACTTGTTCCATTTCCGTATTCACTAAACAAGGCGAAAACTGATAGCAAGATTATGGTGACGTCACTGTAAACGTCATTAATTGCGCTCTTTTTGACCAATTCTTATCAATAATTTACTTTCAAAGTCAAGGATACTTTATTTTAAATATCTAATTAAAATTACAACAAATACAAAGATTAAGTATTTTGCTTGTAAACTAGCAATTAAATTAGAAGTGGCCTGTTTCTGGGTGTTTTACAAAAACAATAATAGTACATTATTTAGTATTTATTAATATTATTAGTTTAAAGAATAAGTTCCATTAATAAAGTATCTATACAAACTTTAAAACTTATTTTAAAGCTGTACTAACTGCCATATTTAGTGACGAGATGCATTTGGACTCGGAGGAATACAATCCTCTTTGGATCTAGATAAACATTGTACAGTTCGTGATTTGTTTGACATTTTGTTTTTTAATAATGTAAGAAATGCCATTGCATTGTTTGAATGTAAAATTTTAACAATAAAAGGTAAGTAATTGCTTTGTTACCACTATATGAATTGGAAAAAAAAATTGTGCTTGACAGACGTATGTTATTTTAATTTCTTTATTATTAATTGGAGTAAAGTTAACTAATTATTGTATTTTAAGCCATATCGATAATATGCCACTATTAAAATTTATTAAAGTGACAATCATGATTTTAATAGTTGCATCTACTCTTTAGTGGTGGTCAATAAAAGGCGCCACTTTGTTCTCAAATTGCGCCTGCTTCTTTTAGAAATAGGAATTTGGGCACATCTTTTAAACTTGCGCTAGCGCAACTATTTGCTCCCGTTAGTGAATCCAGGCCCAGGTGGATATAAATTGTATACAAGCGAGAATTGCTGATTAAACAATGGACGAAGCTATAAACAGATAATTACAACAAAAGTAATTTATTATCTCATAAAAATAATGCATTAACAAACTATAAAACAAAGCAATATTAAGGCACAAAATAATATTTAATTTGTTTGTGACTATACGCAAGCACTTACACTGGAATACGAGTAAGGGCCAGTTTCATAGTCAAATTTAGTACGCCTCAAGTGCGGCGCTACACTAAGTACATGACGACACCTACCTAAACCAGAATGGAATGGGCCAGTTTCCTATGAGAGAACGGCCCATTCCATTCTGGTTTAGGTAGGTGTCGTCATATACTTAGTATAGCGCCGCACTTTAGGCGTACTAAATTTGACTATGAAACTGGCCCTAAGTGTCAAATACTAAGTTTAAGTTCATCAAACTATATTCTTTCTGAAATTCTCTTTACAAAATCATGTAATTTAATATGATTATCATACGATTATTCGTTTTCTAGATTATATATGCGATTATTATGTCATAAATAAACTAATGTTATGTTTTTCATTAATAATATATTTTAATTTGAATTTGTATGCGCGAATCAAAGATAAATTATAAATTTACCATATTTGAGTGATTTTCCTTATACTTTAATCTATTTACAACCATACAATAATATCATTAAATAGGCGTATAATCCTAAGAGGCAGTGCTAAAAGTATATACATATCGTTTGAAATAACTTCACTTATTTAAACCCTGCCCTTAACTAACATAAAGAAAAAAATTAAAGGGGTTTTAGATACATACACAATAAGTTTTATTCGCTTTAAGTAGTAGGGGTACTATTATTTCTACTACTTATAACTTATTACTTCCCCTCCAATCCCCTTCCTATGAAATCTAATTCTGGCCTAGGCTAACAGCACAACATTCTCCGAAGATCTGATGAAGTCCGTGGATACGGAATGAAGTTTAACGAATTGCGGATGGATATTTTATATTTACCATTATCACACAATTTCTAGCTATTAGATCTGTTATAAACATAATACCTTGTAAATCATAGTGATTATAAAATGTATTTAGTTTTTAAAGCCAGAATAAATAGCTTACAAACTCGTTTCTCAGAAGTGTTCATTAGGCGATTGCTTTAAGCTTGGTTGGGTAGTAGGAGGTATAAATAAAAAAATTATGAGCTTTTTGTATAAGTAGTGAACTAATCTTTCCATTTATATAGTTTTTATTAAATATTAATTTGTCGAAATAAATGTATGAACAAGTGTGTAAATGAATTGATGTTGATTTTATCTACAAAATAAAATCATAGTATGTAATTTAATGAGAATTAATCCTTAAATTTCTTATCAAAATGGGAAAAATAATTTGTTTTATTAGTTCATAAACATTAAACTACAGTTTATTCGAAAACATATTGTCTAAAATCTTGAAGAAAGTTTTTTGAATGTTTATCCATATTCTAACTGTTACAAATTCTTATTTTGTTGTTATTTTATATTTATATTGTCTAATTTGTAAGATAAATCCCATATTTAATTAATATACAGTAATTTTTAAATATATTTATACATTTAGCTGATATTAAAATTAAATCAAAAAACTCGTTAGTATTGTTTTCTCTGTTGGGCGTGTTGTTCTAGGTTCAGTTAATTTATAAGTTGTAGATTTATTTGAAAACAGGTTTACATAATACTGCACACTTACCTGCAATGGTGGTCGAATGGTCAAGGGTGTCTATCCATTCTACTTTCCTAGTCTCTACCCCACCGGGGGCAAATAATCATATAACCTGAATGGGATAAAGGACACGGTGCACACGGAACAAAAAATAGACAAATCTTATGAAGATGTCTGACATAAAACTAAAATATTAATCCAGATATTTGATATATTTTACTCAAACGACAAACTTCGTTTTAATCAAATAAAAATTGCCTAAAACTAAAATATTATGGACGATACTTATTTGTTATGTTTTACCCAAATGACAAACTTCGTTTTAATAAAGTAAATAAATGCTTAAAACTAAAAAAAAAATATCAACGAAGATATTAAATATGTTTTACTCAAACGACAAGCTTCATTTTAATAAAATCCTGTCTAAAACTGAAACATAAATTAAATATTTGATAACTTATGTTTTACTCACACGATAAGCTTCGACTTGGAAAAATAAAATAAAAATCCTAAAGTTTAAAAATCAATGAAAATATTTGATATAGTTTATTAAAACGACAAAACTTGGTTTTAATCAAATGCAATAAATGCCTGTTGAAAGTTGACGTTAAGCGTTCAGGCTAGCTTGAAACATTCCATTCTACCTCGAACAAGCATGGCGGGTCTCTCTCCCTTTTCTCTTCACCCCACTGCCTCCCTTTACGCCCCTATCCAACCCCCTCAAGAGTTTCCAGCCCAGCTTCATACATGAACATGTGCTCCACTCTCCACCCCTCCAAATAGGGGTGGACGTGGAGAGAAAGGCGGATTGGAGGGTTGAGGGTTGGAATGGCGAGCCGTGCTTCAACACCGCTTGGCTGGGATGAGCTTTAGGTAAGGTCCGAATTTTATAGGAAGGGCTTTCTTTATGAACAATAGAAAATAATATTTTAATATTTAGCACCACGTCTTACTAGCCGTGCGGGTTATACGCTTTAAGTAGTAATTACTCTAATGGATTAGGAATTGGGAAGGTAGAATTAGAGGAAGTGAGCCCCCATTTACGTGGAGGGAGAGTGGAAAACCATTTAGGAAAAACCGCCCCCAGTTCACCCGACCGAGATTCGATCCTCGATCTACCCGTCCTCAGCGGTCGAGCTCAACACGACAAGCGTGTTAGCCAACTATGCCACCGAGGCGGGTGACAACTAGAAAAGCTACTGGGTCTACTCTAACGTAATCATACGGTAAGTCATGTTATCAGAAGCTGCCACTTTTCATACATAATTCCAATGCCTATTAAATAACACTAACAAAATAGCAACATTTTATCGATTTGAAACACGAAAAAATAAGTTTGTATTATATAAAAGTCGCTTTATATGAAAATTAGACTGTATTTTGTAGGGAAGGAAGCTGTATTTAACTATAAAGTAATAATTTCACCGAAAACTATTTTGAATTAATTTTACTGGACAATTAATCGATATTTGAGCAATTCTTTCTTCCTATTTTTGTTATCAGATCTTCAACCTCTATTGCCCCTCTGGGATATACAAATACTTACACTGATAACGTAGGAATGATGAAGTTAATTTAGAGGAAGGGCATGCTATTTTGAGTGCAGGGAGAGTGGGAAACCATTTAGGAAAAGAAAACTTATTACACCTAGGACCAGTATTTTAAGCCCTGACATATTTATAAACTTTTAATTACATGGACGCCTTTGTACGCATGACCAATGATACGAGTTTTAATTCACTTTTCATTTGTAACCCATGTGTGCTTTTTTTTTTCATGCAATGTAACCTATACCCTAATTTTATTAGGCAGAAGAGTATCTGGTTATTACTAAAGCTAATAAAAGCATTTTTATATATTTATACATAAGTCATATTATCTGCGGGGTATATATGCAGTATTATTCAGTATTATTCAGTGGCGGCTTGTCCTAAAGGGCACAAGGTCAAGTGCCTCCCACTTTAACCCCTCATTACACACACAAAAAAATACTATCTTCCCGATCGGAGCATGATATTGAATGTTCCCCAATTATACGGCATTGATGCACAGAACGCTATACTCTATAGACTCAAGGGAGCATATGTGTATAACGAGTGAGTGTGTGTGTGGAGGGGAGAGAAGCCTAGTCCAGTGCGTTTTCCCCACCAGATCTAGCCTTTTCAGAGTGCATCTGGCGGGCAAAATGATCAAACTAGCTTTTTTTAAGTTACAATTTATCTTTATTTCAATTGTATTATCTTGTGTTTGAATGACTCTAAGTGTAATATATAAATTTAATTAGGTTATAAGCTTTGTATTAATTGGTCCACTGCTGTTTAGAAGTGAGATTCCCACTGAGAATGTTTTTTTTGTAACCTATAATTTTTTACTCAATACTTTTACTCATGTTTGTATTTATAATCCAGTATTAGATTGTCACTGAAAGAAAATATCATATATATTAAGTCTTAATAATTTCCTTTAGGGTGACCTGGTAGTCTAGGGGTAAGGTGTCAGACTTCTCTGCTGGCAGCCGGGGTTCAATCCTCGGTCCCGGCAAAGATTTATCTGATTACCAAACCCTTCCTTCACCTCTGACAAGACATTACCCTTCCATTACACATTAGCGTAAGTGCGTATAACCCGAACGGGTAGTAAGACGCGGTGCTAATAATAATAATAATAATTTCCTTTTTTTTTAAAGCTCACACAATGAAAGCCTTATTTAAAGTTTCTGCTTCATCGTTCATAAATGGGATGGATTCATAAATAGACCCAATAATAGACTACAATTTTGGGGATTACATCATTATTGATTTTAGTTGAGATGGGTTGAATCTTATATTTCTTGAATACAAATTTTAATTTTAATTTTTTAGAGTCTCGAATACAATTTTTAATCCTCAAATCTTTAAAAATTCACAAATTTAGTTGTAGACAAAATAAAACAAATTTAATTTAAAAAATATTGTTCAAGATTTGGCGCCACTGACCTATGCTATTTTGTTTGGCATGTTTTATTACGTCATAACCTATAACCAACTAAGAGAACCCAATTTTTTTTAGTCTATTATTCATATTCATAAAATTTCGCTCTTTTTTTGTGATTTCGTTACTCTCCCAATTACTAAACTCTAAATAAGTTTAATTTATTTTACAAATTGACTAAAATCTTAGGACACGTCAGCAACACAATAAAATACGCAGATAGTTTAGCATGGCTGGCCATAAATAGAGAAGAGTTGCAGGAAATGATGGACCGGCTGGTAGAGATAGGGGAAATATTTGGCATGGAGATCAACATTGAGAAGTCAAAAGTGATGGTGATTTCAATAAATGAACAGCCGATGATAGACAAAATTGGAAACCTGGAGTTGAAAAACTTAAATCTGCTGTCAAAGGATACCTACTGCACCAAGGAAATTGGGTCAATGATCGCCATACCCAAGGAAGCTTTAAACAAGAAGAGTTTACTGCTGACCAACAATTTGAGTTTGGAACTGAGGAATAAACTGGTGAAATATTGAATTTGGTGCTGTATGGAGCAGAAATTTCAACTATTATGAAGATGTAAAAAAAAATACGTGGAGAACTTTGAAATATAGTGCTGGAGAAAAATTGAGAAGATTAGGGGAGCAGACAAATGAAGAAGTCATAAGAAGAGTGGGTGAGAAGGGAACAATTTTGGATGCGATTCTTCGGTGCAATGCAAACTGGATTGGCCAAATCATTAGGAGGAACTGTCTTCAGCACAGCGTCGTAGAAGGAAAGGTTGAGGGAAAGAGGTGCTTAGAAAGAGGGATGATTCAAATATTGGATGACTTGGAGGAAATAACAAAATCCGGGGAGCTCAAAGAGGTGGCAGAGGACCGGCGCATAGGTGTTCTAAGTTCCTTGACAAAATGAATGAACCTGTTGTAAGACAAACACCTAATGATAATAATGGTAATTAAAGGTCTTCATACTGGTATTGGAGACTCTTTATTGAGTTTTTTAAGAATCTTGAATCTCTCAAATATCATAGGACTCAAGTGATTCGAGGAATTAAGAGTTCAAGCAGCTCTAGTTTTTATTGACCTAGTACATACGGCGTAAGACCGATTCCATTATAATTCAAAAATATTATAAATAGCAGTGGCGTGTCGTGGCGTATTGCAAGAGAAGCAGACCTTGTTAAAACTGTATTTGTGATGTATTCTCGCCCACTTGAGCCCTATTTGACCATTCATACATATGCTCTGTGCTACATGCCTCCCATGGGAATCTATTCTTCTTAATACCTTGCCAATGAGTGTTCTACTGAGGGGTGTGAACAAATCATGGGTACAGCTCAAACTAATGCTACTTACCCTGGCAACATTTCATGACACGCCACTAATAAATAAATACCAATAAACCTTTTATACACCTATAAGTACCTGCATAAAAAACCATGATATTCAAATCGAGAGTTTCCTGCTATTTATTTGGACACTAAAACCTACTTGAATCAATATTTTCCTTTAATTACAAGCATAGTTTCAATATTTTTAAGACAATACTTGAAATTAGTTAGTAATCATTACTTTTCTTTCAATTCGATTATGTTGTCGATACTTTATTTTTTATCGCCGCGTCTTACTACATATTCGGTTTATACGCATACTCTAATGGTGTAGGGATGAGGAATTAAGCATTCTAGAGGTGATCCACCTGCATTTGCATGGGAGGCGAGTAGGAAACCACCCTTAGTAGACCAAACCAAGCTTTGAACCCCTATATGTCATCAGCAGGCCAGTCTAACACCAGAGTGACGCCGTCAACAATTTTTCTTTTGAATCGGGTGACACTTTAATTATCCTTTTTTATCGAAATGAGTAAATTATTAATACTTACATTCGATGCCACATCCATAGTGATGAGAATTTACCCCAAACCCTGTTACACACGACTAAAATATTCCTTCCCCCACAGTTATTTCTCAAAGACATTTGTTTCCCTCACCCGCCCAATGGAAAGGACAAGTTTGACACATTTCTGTCGGCAACTCGTTGAGGGGGTTGCTGACCGTTCATCGGAAGGGTTGTCCCCAGAGACACGACAGGGTTAAACAACTCTAAATTGCAGGGCGGGAAGGGCAATTAGTGACTCTTCTGAAGGGCAACCCGGAGATGCGGGGTCGTGAGAGCAAGTGTTCTCATAAGAGTTATTTTTAAAACTCTCTTGACATAGTCGGCGTCTTTTGCCTTCCTATTTTTTTTGGTATGATTTTCAAATCAAATTAGGTCGATGTGGTTTGACGCATTCCAACATTTTAGATGATTTCCTATTCCAATGTAAAAAAATAGTGTATACCTCTTATCCTACATATTTTTAGGCACCTTATAATTAACCTATGCGTTTGATATAATGTAAAAAATTGGATCAAATTTGACGAACATACACAACCGTTTGTATTTTCAGGCTCATATTTTCGAGTCCTGTCTGGATATATGGAGATAATTTAAACTGTCCTTGTAATATGTTCTCATAAATAAGAAATACAATCGCTTCCGTGGTCAAATGTTCTGAGAAGTCAACACTCACAATAAACTCGACTGCCAGTAACAGCGAGATCCGGGTTCGAGTTCTGGTTGGTTGAATTTAAGGTGATATACCTAAATGATTTTCTGACATACTTCCTCACAAATGAAGACACAATTCTTCTAAATGTAACTTTACTTATCCCAAACTAATTAGCTCAGTTAGTACATGTGCGTATAATCCGAACGGGTAGTAAGACGCGGGACTATATATTCTTTGAAAAAACATGAATTGGAAAGTCATACACCGAAATACACTTCCAATGTGAGGTGTTTAGTACAGAACCTTTGTGTGTTTTGTCAAATAGAAGATAACATAATTATTATTATTAGAACCGCGTCCTACTACCCGTTCGGGTTATACGCACTTACGCTAATGTGTAGTGTTAGGGTGATTGTGAGATGAAATGGAGGACCTACAGTTTAACGTGGAATCCGAACCACGGTGGAGGCCTGGCATTCCCCACATTCACAAGATATCTTGCCAGAGGTGAAGGAAGGGTTTGGTAATCAAATAAATCTGTGCCGGGACCGAGGATTGAACCCTGGCCGCCAGCATAGAAGTCTGACACCTTACCCCTAGACCGCCAGGTCACCGATAACATAATTATTACAGATGAAGTTTTGTAAAGCTCCGCTTGCAATGTCAATTGTCCACGATATGAAACTGTATTAAATTGCAAAGGCAATCGAGTATATCGATGTTCAAATCAAGAATGGACGACCTTCCTCTTCCTTACCCATAAGATTAATCTTTTAGTAGCCTTTTATGGAGTGAAATAGTAGTAATACAAATAGCACCTACGAAGTCACTCTAAGATGTTACACGTGTGATTTAATTAGCAGAAATAAACTATTAATCCAAACACACACAAAACTTGCCAACAAATATAAATTATTCTTATTCCTTATGAATTATTTCCCCCCACACCCTCTTTTTTTTTACAGTTGTCGTCACAGATACACCATCTTCTTATAGGATATCTTTCACGGTGTGAGTGAAGGTTAAGCTAGTTAGGGGCCATGTTTTTGCAGTATTTATAGCAAAACATTTTGGCCAAAATAAATAAAAAATTTCCCCAGTATAAATATAGTTTAGATTTCTACACATCACGATTTTAAAAATTGTTGAATATCCGTCATAATAACCATAACGGCATTAGATGAGAAACATTTAAATAAAGAGGAAAAGTTATTAGATTCGAAGACACTCCTGACTCTTGATAGATATTCAAGAACTGTTTAGGTCACTATGTGAAGAAAATTAAATTATGTGTGTCTTCTGGAGCAATAATGTATTTATTTTGACTATAAATAAGTTTTGATCTTAAAATTGAAACAATACTGCCCTTAATTCACGTGACCTACACTCCCACCTTAAGTATTTTCAAGGAATTTTGAATTGTTTTCAAAATTTTATTTATTTTGCTAACCATTTATACGCTCTTGATTAACACACTTTTGTTGTAAAATAAAAAATTAATGAGGACTTTTTTTCTTATTTCTATAGATATAAAACACTTTATTCAAAACTAATAAGCCGAACTAAAAATCTTTAAAAGCATTAGAAATGATCATATTAGTTAACATCCCAAATAATTGTTATTTTAAAACAAAGGTGTGTTAACAGAGAACAAATTACTTTTCCATAAATAAGAGCCCAACACAGTCTTTGTCACACTTAACCCAAATACCGGAACACAGGGTCATCCTCTAGGGATGTTGAATAAGTCGTAAGTATAGAAAACGACCACAAAGTTCTCATCTTCCGAACAATTTCCCATGAAAGTCTCAACAATAACCCAAGAAGTGTCTTCTTTGAATGTAGGCAGGCGTGTCCTCAACTTGAAGACATTCTGAAGACTTTTGTCTGGGGAGTGAGAGAAATGGAGGGGTTGGGGGGGTATGTTTTATGGCCCGAAAGAGTACTCTGGAACACTTAGCTGCGGCAATAAACTGCTCAAACCACGACAATAGCAGTGACACTGATTCGTAGTTATAGGGGTAAGTTATGACTGTAGGTCTTAAGTCAAATGTCTGAAAGAAAATTACCTTTCGAAAATATGAGTTACAAATCTATACCTCATCTACGGTACGAGTGTAGGTGAGTGATAA
The DNA here is from genome assembly GCA_902141375.1 of Timema poppense. Lineage (NCBI taxonomy): Eukaryota > Metazoa > Arthropoda > Insecta > Phasmatodea > Timematidae > Timema > Timema poppense. The sequence continues at coordinate 75,043 of CABFOV010000573.1, read as the reverse complement.
CAAAAACTACCAGATCTACTCTTACGTATCTTTTACTGTAAAAGTCAGAAGACTGGTAAATCTTAGAATTTACCGGTATATCATAGCATTTACCAATATCTGTCAATAAAAGTCCAAAATATCTTAGAACATGTTTACATTTTGAATTTTAACCATCTCTAGAATCAGGTGTGAGAAAGGATCCCCAGTTCTAGATTTGGCCAACACTTAAAAGTAAACCATTAACCTATCCTAACCTAATCTAGCCTTATCCAACCTTTAGGTCGGGTTGTAATAGGTTTGGTTAGGTTAGGGTAGGTTATTGATCTACTTTTGAGTGCTGGCGAAATCAAGAAGTGGGGATCCTCTTTCCCTGTGAATCTAAAGATGGTTAAAACTCAAAATGTAAATATGTTCTAAGATATTTTGGCTTTTTAATAAGAGATATTGTTAAATGCTAGAATGTACCGGTAGATTCTAAGATTTACCAATCTTCGGGCTTTTACAGTAACATATCCATCCATTATCCTAACCATATGATTTGAAATACTTTTTTTCTCACAATTTTAACAACAAATGATTAGTTTTTTTTGTTTTTTGGTTTTTCCCAAACCGTGTTTACATCTTGTGCTAGCTATCATTTAGGATTCTAGTTTGTTAATATGAACCTATTCTCGTACTTTTGAGTTAGTCATCACGAGTTAAATAAACTAATATCTTTAATAGATTTGCGAGTAAAATTTTCATAATCCCTTAACAACTTGAACTACAGTACTATTTTGGAAGAAAGAAACTTTTAGAAAAATAAAGCCATATTTGTCTGTGATCAGCAATATTAACAATTTACTATAATATTTTATATTACCCGCTTCAGTGACCATATGGTCTAAGGCGCCACTATCGGGACTACTGATTATGGGAAATCTGAGTTCTATCGCGGTCGGGTGTACTAAGGGTGTTTTTCCTAAATGGATTTCCACTCTCCTTCCATGTAAATGTGGATACACTTCCTCTAAATGTATCATGCTTACCCCTAACACATTAGAGTAAACAGTACAATATGTATATGTATTTAGAACTGCGGCTTACTTCCCGTTTGGTCTCGACCCTAACACACACACACNACTATCTCTACTTACCCTAACGAAACTATGACATGTTAATGCCATCAATACCTAAAACATTATATATATATATAATGTTTTAGGTATTGATGGCATTAACATGTCATAGTTTCGTTAGGGTAAGTAGAGATAGTTTAAATTTTACCCTTCGTTTAACCTGAATGGTTCCACTATGGCACAGCTTGTAAGATAGTCCATCAAGGAAATACCTTTCAGCATTAACGAAGTGTACTTGTGGATGTTCATATCACTCAGTAGAACACTCATTAGACGGTTGTCAACGAAAACACATTCACATGTTTAAAATGTGAAGCAGAGTCTATGTATAATTAGTCAAGTGGGAGCGAATGGATGGGAACGCATCAAAAGTGATTTCAAAATGCTCTGCTTAACCTGGCAACACTACTGCCAAACCACTTATTGATAATATATATAAAAATGACGTTTGCAGATCTTATTATTTGATGAATGAATACGTGAAAGTATAGCTATAAACTTTTACAAATGTCAGATAAAGCATTTTCTGTGGAAATTCGACTCTTATCTTATCCAAGGAATTGGGTTTTTGAAGGATTGATTTAAAGGAGATTTACATTAATTTACTAATAGAAAGTATAATAATTAGAGTTAAGAAAACATCCCTAAGGTGTCCACCCTGATCTCGGACAGTAGTTTATCTGAACTTAGTGCTAAAATTTCCTAGTTCGATAACCAACATGGCTAACTAATTTGTAAATTTTTTGAATTGTGTTTTATACTTTTATAATGATGAATTTATGGCTGTGGGACTGGGTGCTTTGGATTTTAGAATTATGTTAGTTTTTAAGTTCACTTCTGAAATAGTACTATTCCTATAAATTGGTATAATTTTTGTATTTTATTTAATAAGTTTTGAGTTTCTATTTGTAATACTAGCATAATTTTATTATGCAGTCCCCATTACTTACTATATTGAAAATTTATATTTGGGGGCTTTCAATATTTAAAATATAAGATGAGAAAAAATATAAAAAATTGATCGAATAGCTCAAGACCCTTATTTTGACTCGGATTCATAAAAGTTAGTGTTTGAAGGTTTTTTAGTGAATTAAAATTAATATATAAATTAATCGATTTATACTGGGTCCAAGTGAACTCTCATTAATTCATTCTACAAAAATATAATACAATCTAGTCGTTTCTGATATTCCCTGAATAACTCAAGGGTGAAGTAAAAATTATTTGAATAAAGGTTCTAAATTCAAAAATAAATAGATTTAATTTGTTTTATATCAAGCTCATAGTTTACTGAAATATATTTATCCACATTTACAATGCTCCTCCATTCAAATTTAGACCAGAAAAATATCTTAGAAATTTGCCACAAAATCTTCTTGGACCTTCTAAAATTGTATACAAAAATCAAACAAAACCGAAATACTTCAAACTTGATACATTTTTCTTACGATAAAATACTTTTTGGCCAAACATAAAACACCTTTTCTTTTATACTTACTAGGATGACATTAAAAACAAACAAAATATATCACTTATGAAACTAATGTGGCACATGGCATTTTGATCAACGGAAAACAAAATAAAATATAAAAGTAACTTAAAGCACATACATACCGGTATCATTCATCACGAACACTTGAAAAATGGACTAACAACATTCAAATTTGATTCATTCGTGAGCTCAAAAAACATACGTCGATTTCATAGAAAGTCTTAAAACAATAAAGCTACAAATGCACACAAATAAAAGTAACCAGAACGTGAATGTAATTAAATAAATACACGTTGAATTCATTATAAACACACGCATGGCACACACATATTGTTTCCTCTTCGTTACAGGGAAAATTTGACTTCATTTCCTTTAAGTATAAAAGCAATAGTAATCTTTCACAGAGCACTTTCATTTTGGATCAAAATACAACATAGTTTTAAGAATGAACGTACTACTAGCCTCAATGAAAGTAGGCCTATATGATTAATAGTGAATTGTTTAGCGAATGAGCAATTTATGTTAAATTTTTGCTAACGTATTTTTTTAGGGTTGGTGTGGATAAAGAATGATTGCACAGATGAAAATCGGGATTTCTTTTTAAGCTTATATTTTTGCCAAAAATTCTGGACCAATAACCTTTAAAATTCATGTTTGTATGTTAAAATCGGTTTAACCCTCTATTCGTAATTTCAATTACCAAAAATGGATTTATCAAATTATATATAAGATTAACATACACATATTCTAAGCAAAAATGTTTGTAATTATATATTTAAATGCTTCAAGCATATTATATTATCATGAAACAATAAATTGATTAATTATATTTTATAAGATGATTAGGCTACCCAGAGTGTAGCTAATGTGATATTGACAATGATCGAAACGTTTTAAAAAAATCCTTGATTTGAAACACTATAAAATTTATTTATATCATTTGTCTTATATGAATTATTAAATTTAAATAATCCAAGGATGAGATTTTTTTTAAAAGGCAAAAAGATATTTTATAGAATAAAAAGCTATGTTATTTATTTAATAACTCAATACACTATTCTAAATAGTGCAAAATTTCATTTTTATAACTAACTGTGTATTAATGTATTTTTTTAATTTACTGACAAAATTTAAACTAACTTTTTTCACAAATCATAATTATTTGATACTAAATTGTTTCAATTGCATAGATTTCCTAAAATATTTAAATTAATTATATGATTAGATTTAGTGGTGAAATATAAGCTATTCCCACACGTTGAAAAATGTTGGCCATACTACAAATAAAATTAGATACTCGAGTATATAGCTTATCCAGCACGTTCATTCTTTGAGAAAACACATCATAATAGGAAAAATAGTGAAAGTAGATTTTTTTTTAAATAAAGGTTACAACCTCTTTTATTTTTAAGATATAATCCTTCGTCTTCTTTGTTTGAACAAAACTTAAACTAAACGACTGTTGGAGTTGTCACAATTAAAAACACTGTTCAATTCTATTGTTCTAATAGTTGCATGTTAATGTAGTTGATGATATATACCTACCCGGCGGCAAATTAACACAGATATAAAGGTAATTTTACCATCCTCTCAACTGGAACAGACGACCTTCATTACAACGGATGAGAAAACAAAACAAACAAACAAACAAAAAACTGAAAGAAATCTACGCCGTCGTGGTATGCGGACATGTGTAATTACTTGTCAGTTTTGTTTTGAGTCTTCTTCCATCTCTTGAAGAACAACCTTCATAATAATCTAATGACTCATATGTATTATTACTAATGTTATTATTATCATTATCATCATCATCTTGGGTCTTTTCTAAATCTATCACTTTGTATTAAAAATATTTGTTTATTGAAAAACGTAATAGGAATCTTTCCCACGCTTGAGAGTTTTGGTCAGTTATTCATTGTATTTTACATGGCCCAGTTATTCGTCGAATGAAAAACCGATTATACATTTAAATCCTGAGAGTGACTTAAATTGTTTCTAAATAGTGTATAACTAAGAAAAATATATTTAAAAAATTCAGACATATATTTATAAAGTAATAGTTTAAGAGTGGATAATTTTGTTTAATAAAACAAAGAAAGGAATTTGATAACAAATATTATATATTGTTTATTGGCCGTAAACCTGGCTCGGTTGGCAAGCGGACTAAGTATCTGGATAATCTAGTCTAGTTTGCCAAAGGTGGGGAGGTCGGGGTTTGTATCCCGGCGTACAGAAGTGTGTATTCCTCTATGATTACCTCACTCTTCCTCCGCTTGGATGCGGAAACATTTACTCCCAAACCTTCTTCATCCTGACCCATTAATTTAGTTAATTGCGGATAGCCCAAACAGGTTATCGATTTAATTAACTTTAATTTGATGAAAAGCTTAGAACGTTACTGCCTTTCATTTAAAAAAAACGTAGCTATTGAATTAAGGCCCAAATGCGATGGCTAAGTGATATGGCACTAAAGATTGTTTAAGGTTTTTAAATAAAATATATCGTCCTCATATATGCATATCTTAAAAAAACAATGACTATTAAATCTTATTAGACCAGTTTTTCCGTTTTTGAAAATATTTCCCTTTTTTTTAAAAAAAACTTTAGATTTCCACGAAGAACCATGTAAAACAACAATTACAATTTTTGTTTTTGAGCGACACAAAGCTTCCACCATGATATTATTCATTTTAAAACACGCACAATCGCGCAAAAAAACAAAACAATTGAAGGTTCTAAAGTGTCGTCAAAGTCAGCCCATAGTCTGATTTGATCGCCGCCGCGGATATTGTCGGACCGCAAGTCTGTGGCGTGGGCGTCAACGGCGTCAGCTGACTAAGGACGTGAGTCGTAGGGGCGTTCAAACCATGCAGCCCGTTATTCGATAACGTCACCGGGTGTTCGAGTAAGTCCGGAGGGGATCTGTTGATCGGTGGTTGTGGTAACACTGTGAGATGATGCTGAGGAAGGTGGTGAGGATGGTTCTGCTGTTGATGGACCGGCGTCCCGCAAGGATCACCGTTCGGCCCTCCACCTCCATTCCCGGAATTCCTTCGCCTCTCGTTATTGTTATTCGATTTGGAACGTGAGCTTTTTGAACTTTTAGACGCCCCCGAAGGATTCGTTGTCGTCACGCCTGCGGGGTTGGTCTTCCTGCGGACATTCTTCGTGTTGGGGAGTTTGTTGTCCTTCTTCCACTTCATCCTGCGGTTCTGGAACCAGATCTTGATCTGACGCTCCGAAAGCACCAGGGTGTGAGCGATCTCTATCCTCCTCCTCCTGGTCAGGTACCTGTTGTAATGGAACTCTTTCTCCAGTTCCAAGATTTGATGGCGGGTGTAGGCAGTGCGTTGCCTCTTCGGCTCCATGCCCGGTTGGAACGAACCATTTGCTAGAACAGAAAGAAGCATACTTACAATCAATTGGTGTGAAATATTGGTCAAGAGAGTCAGGGATACATAAAACCAATCAACATAAACATATCAGTGGTGGCTAAAGTAATCTGAACTTGGAGGTATAAAAGAATAGTTCGTGAAATAATAATTTAAATTTAACGATTCGTACAACTTAACTAGTCGAACGACTTCAACTTCTTGGAGTGATCTGGTTAGAAGGAAACTAGTAGATGTCGCGACCATAAGCAAATATATGATTATTTAGTCAATCTTGATCACAGAAATTGCGTGACAAAAAAAGGAGCAAAGCTTTTCCCATGAGTTATGCTACCTTGGCAAGCTTGGGTGGGTTGAAAGAAAGTTGGTTTTTTGAAAAAAAAATCCTTAACCCCTTTAAACTCACAGCTCCATTCAATATTTATGTTTATTATATAACAATATAGCTAGCATAGGTTCACGTAATGAACTGGTGAACTACTGAACAACAGGCAGCAGTTATCAAACGACTGAACTCAAATTGCTGTCCATGAATCATCATCATCAACTGTTTCTTGCTTGTGGCCGGGTCAGCTTAGTAAAAATTCATCACTATTCCTCTATCCTTCCACCATTCTTCCTCCTTTAATTGATTCCATTTTTTTCCTCTCACTTGCACACTTTGTTATCTGGTCCTCCCATCTATTTCTTGGTCTCTCTTGCGGTTTTTTCTCTACATATTTAATTTCCATAATTGTCCTTGGCATAATAAAATTTGTAAGAAAATTCACGAATGACTGGACTAGAAGCTTAGTTCTCTAATGACTTAGCTATTGAAATTCAGAGGTATTCTACCCAGGGTACGTAAATACATCTTAGGGAGTACGTACAATTTATATATATTAATTAATGATAAACAATGAATAGCTAAGGCCAGTTTAAGGGTCCACTTTTTGTTTATATCTCTTTCTACTATATGTAGATTATAGAATATGTATATACTTGCATTATACAGCAAAATCTTTGGGCTTACAAAGTTGAAGAAAAACTATATCTGGTTGTACATTAATAAAAAAAGGTTGAATATTACTGAAGTAGATAAACGAACAGCTCGTTTCAGTCAATCTAATCACTTTGAGCTATTCACCGCAGTCAGCAGATCTGCACACGTCTACTGGGAAGACACACTTTGAGGGTGCATTCTCAAATATTTATCTCACTCTCACCACCCCATTAAAAAAAATTACAAAGTAATGAATATACCTATAGCTACAATTTAAAAAGTAATTTGATAAAATCACTCGTTAGTCCATTTCACAGAAACGTTATAAGTCGTAAGTTTTTTTTATAGACATGTGAATACCAACCAAATGCAAAATATAAACCCTCATTTTTTTCCCAAGACTACAAATCAAATAAATTCATCTATATTAATCATAATATTGAATTGAGAACATAATAGTTTATAATTAATCTGTTTTATAAAGGCAATGAGATAAAAAAGCACCTAGGTTAAATTGCCCTATAAACTACTTCTATTGAAAATCCACAAAAAAAATGTATTTAAGGGAAGGAGAAAAAAAATACAGAGACTTGTCAAATCGTTATTCTTGGTAATAAATATTAAATTTTAGGTAAAAACCTTTTCATTTAATGATAATATGTTTGTACAGAATTTATATGCTAACTTTTTTTTATCGATATTTAAGCTTAAATATATAGATTTTGAAGCGCCTACAAATACATATTTCGACATTGGTGCTTAATTTAGCCTATCTTGAACAGAAAACCTAATAACATTTCTGTTTTGCAAAAAAACAAAAACAAAACTACATAGCTGACAATTATATCTTCAAGCCAAATGCACTGTTATTATACTCTGTCCTCTGTCTATAGTGGAGGAGGTGGTGACAGCTATCAGAATGTTATTTATTGCAAACATCGGCTGAACGTAACTAATATACGCCTATTTGGAAATAATTATGTACTTAGTAGTACTATATTATCAATTATTATTTCCTAACAGATAGACATTAACTACTTACAATCAATGTTTGCCATAAAGCACCTTCTGCCGTCACTTGTACCTCTCCTACCTTAGAGAGGGTATAATCAAGGCTTAGGAATAAATCTTGCAACAAAAAGGCGAATGCAAGCTACAAATTTAATTTTTCAATCAATATATATTATTTTGGTTGCTCTAATCTCTGGATTGTTCCACTCATATCTTCGTTGTGAGAATATTTAACTTAAATCACAATTAAATGTATTTTTATAGAATGTTATCAATATTTTTTTCAAACAAGTGGGTATTTTATCTTTGTTAAAATTCAATTAATTATAATAGATTATATTTTGGAGATCCATGATGAAAATAAAAGGGATAGTTCTTCAAAATATCTTGGCTTATTTCACAAAATAAAATATCACTTTCTTTAGTAGAAAGCCAAAGTTAACATTATAAACTTTACTTTGATATAAGTTCCTGTAGGTAACGTATTTTAGAGACATTCTATCATAAATTATCATCTACGAACGTAAAAGAGAGCAAACACCAATAGGTTTGTATATATCAGGTGTCATTATCGTTAAACGTGTTCTATGAATGCTGGCGAGAATCGAATATAACTGTTAATTATAAATCATAATGATGAATGGATGTGTGTCACAATGTTTACTTATTAGACATGATGGTAAATAACTTATCCTGGTTAATTATCTCCGAGGGCACTCAAGTATTATTTACAATCGTTAATCAGATAGGTTTGGTGGTGCAAGTAGAATAATGGATGTTAGTATATTAAAGCCCATGAATGACACAACTCTTATAAGTTGTTTTTTTAAATAGCTTCACACTTTCATTATATGGCATTACTACCTGTATTTATTTAGATGTTAGAGATTGAGGGGTGAAATATAATTATTTATTTGTGTTATAAGCGTATATAGTAAAGCCAAATCCAATTTCTTATAAAAAAAAGTATATTTAAATTAGCATATTATGACACTGAAAATATTGATGTCAAGATTTCAACAAATTTTTGTTTTGTTTTGATGTAACTAAATATCATATGACAATTCTCTAAACATGGCTTTCATAATTTTCATCTTACACCTAACAGTTAGTGATCCAATAAATTAGATGCCTTTACCACTTTCCTCTATTAAATCCTTTCTTACACATCACAGAAAGTTCAATGATCCAGTATTCAGTAACTGACATTCCTTAATCCTTAATTAATTTCCTCCATTAAATCCTATCTTACACCTCACAGCAAGATTAGTCAGTGAGTTAGTAAAGAGTAAATGACTTGACTTCATCATTCTCCTCTATTAACTCCTATCTTACACCTCACAGCACGATTAGTTATTGATTCAGTAATTGGCATGTTTTCATCACTTTCCTCCGTTAAATCCTATCTTACACCTCACAAAAAGGTCAGGCAATGGGTTAGTAAACAGTGAATGAGATGCGTTCATCACTTTCCTCCATTAAACCCTTTCTTACACCTCACAATAAGGTCAGGAAATGAGTTAATAAACACTGAATGACATGCTTTTATCACTTTCCTCCTTTAAATCTTGTCTTACACCTCAGAGAAAGGCCCATCAGTGAGCCAGTATCCAGTAATTGGCATGCCTACCTCGATTTACTCCATTAAATCCTATCTTACACCTCACAGCAAGGTCAGGCAATGAGACACAACTCAATTGAGCGAAAACTAACGCAATATGACTAAACTTTATTTTTTAAATGTGTATCCAGGGGAATCTAGGCCAATTTTTCTTGTCGTAAAAAGAACTGAAATATTAAATTTGAATTAAAAATTCTTTTAATTTAGATCAGATATAATACCTAAACTCGTGATCGTTAATTAATCACTTGTAACACTATGGATTAATGGAGACGCGCTTTGGGCATCAATTGTTACACTATGGAATCAATCACCCCGCATTGGGCGTCGATTGAAACACTGCGGATTAGTTCCTTGATATAATAATGCTGTGATGATGTATAGGTTGTCTATAGCTCCGTGATCGAGCGCCTATCATCACTGTACGGAAAATATACCGTTTAACCAGATGTCTATAGCTCCGTGTTCGAGAACTAATTAAATCGGTATATTAATAAAATTGAAGAAAGAGAAATTTTGATGGTTGTTTATTCACACACGGTTTATTTAAATGACACCTGTTAATTACGTATACATAATCCAATTAAATGTTTTATATCACTGCACACTTGTGATATTAATGTAAGTTATTTTAGACTATGAGTGACAGTGTGTGACTCTGACTGACTTGTGCGTGAGCGGGATCTCCCGGTGTAGATGTTTGGATCCCGGAGATGCCTTAAATATACGCACAATGGTTTATATATGACATACCCCTTGCCTTTTTCTCCCCTCATCAACAGTGTAAAAAACAACTAATAGAAAGAGTCCTGGCGACAGATTTTGGGAAGGCTAGCTTCTTATTGGTATAGGGAATATGCGTCTTCTGCCAAATGGGCCCTGCTGCGAAGTTGTTCCTCTTAACAGGAATTGACGCAGTTATTCTTTTAACAGGAAACATGGTATAAAAAATATATTTTAGTGGTGAAATCCTTTTCACATTGTTTCTGAGAAGCGCGTGTTTCTTCATGAATGAATCTTAAAAGGATACTCTAGATATATTACTTTAAAGAAAAATTACCTTCATCCATGAATTTTTACATAATTTATAGTAATCCAAACCAATATAATTACACACTAAAATAACTAATAGTAAAATTTAACTAATAAAGAGCATACACTTTACGACCTTGCTAGTAATTGACCACGGGACTCTTAGCTCAAGCTTCAAGATGAGCTACTGATATAACTTATGTGTCTGATTGTAATAAAGTTATACTGTGCATGCATTATAAGAGTAAAATAATACATTCTTTATTCTATATTATGAACCGCATCTTTGGAAACGTAAACATGTTGGGCTTGTTTTCTCTGATTTGATGGTAAGGGTGAAATTACACTGCTATTTTTTATCTTAGCACCACGTCTTACTACCCGTTTGGGTGATAGTTTATGTACGAACTACGCTAATTGTCTAAGGTATCAAAAAAGCTATATTTAGTGGAAATGTAGCCGCATTTGTATGGAGGGAGAGCGGAACACATTTTTGAAAAATGAAATCTCAGTACACTCGACGAAGATTCAAACATCGATATTCTTGTCATCGGAAGTCAAGTCTACTATGAGAGTAGCGCATTAGACCATGCGGCCACTGTCGCTAGTTTATTACATAGTTCGCTTTGGTTGAACAATGCGGTTGAATCAACCACATTGAAAGCAAAATGTTCAACAAAATTGAACATTGAAAGAAGTTGACAGAGTTTATACTTTTGTTCAATAAAGTTGTTCATTCCGGAGGACTCAGCCAAATTGAACACGTCTAAATGCGCATCTTGAACATTGAAAGGATTGGGTTTTCTTTCAGATGCGTCAATGTATTGTTTGTAAACAGGGCATGTTTTTGGTTGAAACCTATTACGTAGACAAATGAAGCCTCATTATAGCTGTATCAACTAGCTAACTAGATAAGGACCCGCTTCAGTGGCCAAATTGTCCTAGCTGTTAATCTCGTGTCGAATCTCGGTCGGATATACTTAGGATAGTTTTCCAAAATAGTTTCCTGCTCCCCTTCTTAAAAAATAAGGGTAAATAATCTATAAAATGCTTCATTCTTAATCCCTACCACATTAGAGTAGTTGTCATATAAGCTTCGATATAATTTTTAGGTGAACTAATTTGGTCAGTTTAATTAAAATGTGTAAGAATTCACTTTTAAATGTAATTATTTAAATTTGGTTGACTAAACAGCATTGTTCAAGTAAAGTGAACCGTGTATTTCCTCCTCAAGGGACAATCTAGTTTCGAATAACGGATGTGTTCTTCTTTAATAGGTCTTTATCTCCCACCCCACAAATTCGCGTACCATTCCAGTGAATTTGGTTCTCCTCGTCCATACTCATTACTGTAATTATATATGAATTGTTAGAGAGACCGAAATTTCGTGAGGCGCCACATTAAAATGACAATAGAAACCTATTTAAACCTCATGGTCGAAAATTAAAACTGGGCCTGTTTACGAGAAATGAAATAAAATACAAACATTTCCAAACAAATGAACCATCATCCCATTAAGTACGAATTTTGTAATTTTTTTAATACTAGCCATGAAATAACTTAATTAAAATTATAGGCTTATTTTTTATCAGTACAACACGTCACCGTTATTTTCCTTTGCCGTCTGAGATTCCAGAAAAAAATTAATGGTAAGGAACTCCACACGGACTTTCTCGCTCTATTGTTTAAAAATTGAGATATTTTCTCAAAATTAGTAATATAATATACACTAGCGAACCCAAGAACAAATTGCGTTATACGTAAAACATTTTTTTGACTAATGATTTTAAATTTTATAATTCTATTTAAAAAAATTAACGTCTTCATTTTTATGTTTGAAGTAATAAAAATTATCGATACTGGGTCACCAAGGGTTACACTTAGTTTTAAAATTTTGACTTCCGTTTAAAATTTTAGGAATTTTATTAGGGGATACACATCTTATGATTATCGCATTGTTACTAAATTTCTCTTTTATAAATTTTGACCAATAAAATAGGTATTTATTGACTATTAAGTATAAAATGAGAGAGATAGATTATTTCTGTACCAGGGGTGGATACAGGAATGAAGCATGGGGGCACACCACCCCCCTTCAAGAAATTAAACCAGTTAAATCAATGTTAAAGTCACTATTAGTTTTATTGTCACGTAATACTATCTCACTAACCAAGTTTTCATTTTTAAAATTGTTATTGGTAATATTATTAAATGATTAATATACGTTAGTTACTTTAAATAATTAATACAGTAACATTAATTATTAAAGTAGTGCAAATAGGCATTAATGAAATCACCCAGATTTAAGTTGTGCACTTCTCACCTTGTTGCACAAACCTTGTTTAGGTTTTATTTATTTGATCATTTGACTATTTCAATATTAATAATAAATATATTTAAAATTAGTTTTAAATAACGTTCTTTAAACACAATCTTTGAATAATACAACACACATAACATGTTAGTAGGGCCCAGTGGTAACATTTCGATTAAGAATGAGAAATAACTTGCTATAATGAGTGGAGTTAAACTTCGATTGTTCGAAATCTGAATAATTCCATATTTTTTTTCTAATTTATTGAATAGCTAAAAAACTATATATAATTGTTATTATTACTATTATCATATAATAAATGTCAATACTAATAGCAAATTTCGAGTTATACCCTTCATTAAAGGATTATCTCAAGTTTAACATTACACTGAAAAATTACTTGAAGTTTTACTCTCAAAATTTGAAGTATTTTTATCTCAAAATTTCTTGAGGTGCCTCCCACCCTTCCTCACTGATTCTATCCCGATGGAAGCACCCGCATCCCTCCCTCCCTACCCTCACGAAAATCCTGGATTAGCACCTGTGCTGTACAAATATTTCCCCTAAGAGATTAAAGGAAAAACAACATAAACTTCTTGAAAGACCTACTTATTTGCTTTGTCCATGGCATTATTATTGTTTTTAAGCTTAAGTAGTATCTCTTCACAACTAGAGCTCAAAAATTGTATCAATATATTGGCCATTATCTCAGAAACGGTTGGTTTTATAAAAATATATTTCAAGTAAAATATGTTTATTATAAATATATCTACATGTATGCAATGTTAAGCAATTTCATACTCAAAGACTTACGGAGATAAAATTAAAAACTAGAATTTACGCATCAAACAAAATTTTAGCCCAATCGGTAAAATAGTTAAGGCTCTAGCCTGAGGTACAAACTGACAGACAGATGGACAGACAGAGAAACGGCATTGCAAAAACCAATTTTTAGGGTTCGGGGGTGATGAGACGTCGACCTCCATCAACACTTAACGTTTATAGTGTCCGAAAAGTTTATATATATATGCTTATAGCTTGAAAGTTATTGTTTTTATAAAATTATAATTATTTCGAATAAAATATGTGTATTATAAATAAATCTACATATTTGCAAAGATAAGTAATCATATATCTCAAATAATTTCAGAAATTTGATTTAAAAAAATGAGAATTTACGCATCATACCGGAGCCCTTAAAGTCATTTTGCCGAAATATTGAGGATAGCAGTTTTGTTTGGAATATTTATAAATGTTTAGAAATTAAATTTAGTCAAAATTGTTAAAGCCGATTTTGGGAAAATCGACGTTTTCTCTTTTTGACCTTCAGTAAACTACACTTAATTTTAGGGTTGGATATCCATTTCCAGAAACCCCTCGGGGCAACCCTATTAAAACCTCATATACCAAGTTTTAGCCCGATCCGTAAAATAGTTTAGGCTTTATTCGGAGGTACAGACAGACGGAAATTCAAAAACAACTTTTTCAGATTCGGGGGCTCATGAAACGTCGATATTCATCAACATCTCGAGTTTGATTTTTTTTACGATCACAATACTTTCTCTACCTGTAAGATATCGAGAAAGTAAAATGTACCAATTGGACTATGATAGTTTTCTTCTTATTATTCAAACTGAGTATAGCGCGAAGAAGTAGTAAGACTCGGTGCAAAAAAAATAATATTCAAATAACCAATAAAAGTCCCCTAAGGGGACGGCCATATTGGGCGAGCGACTAAAATATAAAATAGAACAAACTGGTGTCTAGTTGTAATGAGAGGTGGCCAGACTGGAGTGTGCGTGCGAGTGACTGAGCGCCCGCGCTTGAAAGATAGATTTGGTTCTATTTTTCAAGCGCGCGCGCTCGACCCGGAACAGTCTAGTTTACAGACAATAATAAGAATCACCATTAGCGTGGAGAGAGGATGAGGAAGCTACAACAATCAATCACTTGTCAAAAACCACCCTTAGTTCACTGATCCTCAATCACTTGTCAAAAACCACCCTTAGTTCACTGATCCAAGATTCAAACATTTGCCTCCTTGTCAACAACTATCGAGAGCTATTTTCTAATCACGCGCTCGACAGTTTGGCCACTCAGTCGCTCGCGAGCTAGTTTTCTCGCTCTCCCAGTCTGGCCGTCCCCTAAGTCCAAGGAAACTTATCCCCCGCAACCAAAAACATTTGCAAAAGAAGAAGTAAAAAAAAAAATCGAACTGCCTACTATCGCAGACTACCCGCCTCGGTGGCGTAGTTGGCTAACGCGCTAGTCGTGTTGAACTCGACTGCTGAGGACGGGGAGATCGAGGTTAAAATCTCGGTTGGGTGAACTGGGGATGGTTTTTCCTAAATAGTTTTCCACTCTTCCTCCCCGCAAATGCGGGTTCACTTCCTCTAATTTAACCCTCCCAATTCCTAATACATTAGCGTAATTAGTACTTAAAGCGTATAACCCGAACGGGTAGTAAGACGCAGTGCTAAGTAATAATAATAAATAATATAGCAGATTATTGTGACCAAAGGCATACTACAGCTAAATATAAAGAATAAGAATTTTAGCAGTAATTTTTCTACATCTTGCACGATTATACTTAAATTTAATTTAATTTATTATTACCTTTAACCAAAAAAAAATACATTTTATAAATCAAACTACATTTAATTTTTTTAAACGAGATTCAATTATTTTATTCTCCACAAATCATGGTATCAAAGTATATCCTAGATGGGTAGTACGACGCGTAGAGAAATATATATTCTGATGGTGTAGTGTACAAATTCTCGATAGGTACAGTATAGTACATTTATTTACTTCACTAAACTTCCTTACAATCTCGGGCTCAAATCAACTTTCCATCACGATATTAAACTCGAAATAAAAAACAAAACAATATCAAGATCTTCCAATCCGACTCTTTCGAAATATGAGCAGATAGACCATTTCGTATCCAGCACGAATGACCTATTCAACCCCTCGTTATTATCTGACGCGAAGAGGTCGTATCTATATCTGAGGCCACATCGTGAGATTCGCTAATTGAACATTGTGATGTTATTAGGAACCTTCTTGTGTTTAATAACTTTGAAACGTCAAACAGTTGTCATATCGCTTACTTTCCCGCTGATAAATGGATCGTCGGCATTGATTTTTTTTCCTTCTTCCTGCGCTATTAGCTCTACATTCAGGGATGAATTGATGGAGCTTGATGGTAAAAGGTGTGTGGCCTTTACATGAATGAGGTTGAATTCTGAGATTGAATGTGCCTACTTTTGAGTAATGACTGATGATTAGTCCTTTTCCTCTTGAATAGGATGCAAGACTGACTATTCTGATGCGGTATTTTGTCTTTGTCTGTATGTCCTTTCTATCTTTTAATTCATTCAACTTAAAGGGGGGTGGGACGGGAACGTGAGGTAAGGCAGTGTTTCGCAAACAGTGTGCCGCGGAAGACTGGCGTACCAAGACGATGAATTAGGTGTGTAGTGAGTCCACAGCCCATAGTGCCCCACATCGCAGTTAAATAATAATAAGAATGAAATGGTTACGGGTGGAGACTTCCATTAACCTATAGTACCACTTAATAATTTCGAATATTTTTTTAATGTCAAAGTTTTGTACTAGTGTTATGTCGTTTTGTACCAATAATAAAAAGTTGTGTACCTTTACTCAGATGGCATAAAACTAGTTAAAAGATTTGTCATTATAATCAATCAAGTAGTAGGCCTACTACAGTTTAATGGATTTGGAGTGGCGGCCATGTATCGAACACAGTTCTTTTTTACTCGTAGCAACTGATATTTTAAATACATTCTATAAATATAAAAGCTTTCGCGTGAAGATGAAGTTATGTGTCTACCCAAATTACTTAAGGTTTGAACGAAACATTTCTAAATATTAAAGTAACAATCACATAAATTATCTTCAACCTTAGATCTTGGAACATTTGAAGCTTCCTCGAGATAAAAAAAAAGCATATCATTTCCTAATTCTTATTTAATGTAAAACAGCTATTCTGGGTAATTAATCCACTTTTTTTTCTGCCACGGCGGGTACCCAAAACAAAGAGTGTGCCACAAAAAAAAATGTAAAAGTTGGTTGGTGTACCATGAACTTAAACAGTTTTTGGAACATTGAGCTAATGTGCATATTTTTTTCAGTTTTAATACTGAAAAAAAAAATTTTGGCCGAAATAGATAAATTATTGATTCAGTAGATACATTTAGTTTAATATTATACATATAATAACTTCGAATGCTTGAATTTTGGTCATGTGCATTGTGTAATTTGACCAAGATTTGTTCTCTACATTATAAGATTTATGTTCAATTGTCGCAATACTAATGACACATATTCAAGCATTGCATTCAAAAGTTAATTTGTAAATACCACTTGTGAATGCAATACTATATACATCGCAAAGACAGGTTTGTAACTTTATAAACGTTATACTGAACACATAAGTGACTTGAAATACGATTGAGCCACATACAAATTTGCTGAACTTCTCAAACAGTCAGGTCACCAACCAACAGCCATGATTAAATGAATAAAACTTTTTTAATCCAATTTCTTAAGGTGTCAAAATGAATATAGCTGAAAACCTCCATATTCAAACCACAATCCTTTACAATAATACTAGCCTCAATGAGCAAACCAATTTCGAGAATCTATCCCTCATTAATACCATCAAAAAAACTACTTTAACCTGTCAAACTTAAAAACAATCCTAACTCCAAAATTACTGAGCTCCTTCCAGCGTTTTAATGACCTGATCGAGCCAGTGTCAAGAAGATTAGAACATAATACCATTCTCCCTTTTTACTATTCTTTCTAATTCATCATAGTCTTCATGTTATATATTTAATTTAAACTTTATAGCTATCTATTTACCCCGATAGTTCAATTTAACACAATAGCGATACCACCTATATCTTAACAAAATTATTTTCTCTTGTTGGTTATTTCTATATCATTCAATAATAAGTTTATATAACCGTAAACATTTTCTTACATTCCTCTATTGCAAAATTAGTCAATGGGAATAAAATGTTTCCAATATTTTAAGGTAAGCTTGATAGTCTAAATGTATTTTCCTACTTATAAACTTTTAAATCTCTTTCAATTTTACTGTTTGCTGATTTTTTCTTTCTTAACTTAATCTAAGCTCATTTGATATTATCACATTTGTTTTCCTCAGACCTGTTGATAGCGTTACGCCGAAACATACAGTCAAACAGTCAATTCAAGACCGTGATGACCTAATCTAGTCATCTTTAAATTAAGGAAATGGGATCAACCAAAACTCCAGATAAGGAATTAATAACTTTTATTTAATTAATTATATTTTGATAATTTGATTCAACACACAAATTCTCCAAACTTTAGTATATTATTATTAACCTGGTTCATTTCACGTGTTTCTTGAATATTGTTCCAAAAACTACATTTGCATTGTACATTTAAGTATATTTTAATTTATTATAACTATCTTATTTATTGTGAGTTAATTCACATTAAGCTTCATAACACATATTTTAAAATGTTACATTGTTATTTTAGTTGTTAATTTAATTAAATTGTTTTCATATTTTTGCCTTAATCAACATAACTGCATGAGTCAATATGTACTTATAGGGGTTCTACTAACGTACTCCTAACTTATTGCAAATACCAATTATGCATTTGATTATTTTATAAACTTATGTTCTTGTTTTCATATTTATAAACTTTAATATTTTCATTAATAGTTTTCTGAGTTATGGATAATTTTATTATTATTATTATTTTCAGTTTATTATGACAACATAGTTATAAAACAACATATTTATACTTAAAAAATAAATTGCTAGTCTGTATATCTTAATTGTTCGCAATGAAGTTTTTTTATTTTTACCGGGATTAAACTAATTAAATTAGATCAAATTCATATTTTTCAAAGGTCTTGTCTGAATTCGCCTATTGAATTTAGAATTCATTATTTATCTGAATAGCTCGATCACCAAATAAAAAGAGTAATTTAAAAAAATACACCTATAAAGTAGATACAAATATAGATCAGTAAGAAAGCTAGTGTAACATAAAAACTTTTTTACTCCTTACCATTCTATGAAATATATCTATTCCAATTTTATAAGTTTCACTATAGTACGTCTTGTTAAAATTTTCTTGCTTTTACTCACCAATTATTGCCATGCTACATTGTCTCATAGCCAATTTTTTTTTTAATTACTGGGGGAAATTACTAATGATTTGTAAAAAATATTTACAAATGTTAAAGAAGCGGGCACAGAAAAAAAAACTTCAACCTTTATTATCGGAACATCCGAAGCCACTTCAGGAAAATATTATTTTATATTTTCCTAACTCTGATTTACAATTGTTGGATTGGGTCTATAATCCATTTTCTGCTTCAGTGGCGTGTACCCAAAACACAACGGTGTGCCAAACCAAAAAGTATTTTATGTGTACCGCGAACTAAAATACGAAGCACAAGTCTAGATTGTCATTCTTATAATAGACTTGACTACCGATGACTGGGAGATCAGGGTTTGATTCCCAGAAGGATAGACTTAGGTTTCTTTTGGAATGGTTTTCCGCGCTTCCTCCACACAATTGCGGTATAACTTCCTCTAAATTCGCATTTCCTCATCTCTAACACATTAGCGTAATTATAAATATGCGTAGGACCTGAAAGGATACCAAGCCATTGTTAAAAAATATATATGTATGGACATCGATTGATCCGCTTATAATGGCCGTTTGTCCTGATAACCAAAGAAGAAACAAGCCGGGACATTTAATCGGCTCTTCGTTATTGAACGAGCTACCGGTGCCGGACACAGCAAGTGCTGTCAGTGGCGCCATTGTTATCGGGGGCGAGCAACACAAAAACCGTTGGCGCGCGGCAGCGGCCTGGGCCGGACACAACAATACGTGCCAGAGATTCCGCCCGGTCATTCCTCGTGTCTGTCACTGACAAGCCGCTGCATGCATTATTCTACGAGGCTGTTTACATGCTCCGAGCTGGTTTGGACTGAGGGGAATTTTTCAAGGGTCGCTATCGTGTTAAAGAGAAGCACAGAAAAAAGATGTATTATTTTAAATAAAGAACTCTTTGAATCTTCGATTCCTCTACTATTCGAGATTTGAAAAGATCTAAAAAAAAAATCTCGAATACAATTTATGAATCCCTTGACTTGATATGACAATTTTAAGAATAATGACTATGATAACATGAATTAAGAATTGTGTGGTTTGAAGACTAACCAAATAAAACAAAATCGAGAGAAGAAAAAATTGTATTCTTATGATTATTAAATAATAACATTTTGTCCTTCTCACTCCACATTAAGGTCCAAGCAACTTTTTTAGATTTAAATTTTAAATGTATTCGCTTTAAAACTGTACATTTTTAAAGAGTAGAAGATTCAAACTTGAATTCAAGATTCGAAAGAAAATTTAAGATTAGTAATAAAAATTCGGCTTTGATAAATATAGGCTTCACTCCATTTCTAGTTTTAAAACAATTGTTTTTCAAAAAATATAATTGAAGATTAACTATGTTTTGCGTAATATCTGTATAGGGTCTACATGGGCTATAGGTTCTACTACCTTAATTCAAGGAAAATGCACAACCAATGTAGTATTATGGTGGCAGTGGCGGCTCGTAGCTAAAATTAGTGGAGGTCCTGCTCCAGAAAATTTTGAGCCTTTGTTTTAAAATTATGTAAAAGAAAAAAAGAATGCAAAAAAGAAAATTAATTCAGGAACTTGATAAAATCTTACCAAAAAATACTTTTTTACTTATCTTAACTTAAAATATTACAGTTCAAGCTTGATCTATTCATTTAAAAATGAACTCCATTTTTCTTGTTTTAATTTGCGTGAAAAGTTCAATAATTTTCTCCTTGATCTATAGATGAAAAATGAGGAAATTTTTCTCCATTGAAAGTAATGCAATCGCATTTAGTCTTTCTGTTTAATAAAAAAAAAAAACGAAAAAAAGAATCAAATAGAATAGCTGGAAGCAGAATAATAATATAATTCTACACTCTTCTACACTTTATCACATTCAAGAATATGGTACACGGTTTTTAAGCACAACACAGCTGAGTAAAATAAACTTCCTTCCACCATCATGCCAGAGCCGGCACTGCGAGAGCAACAGTGCTCTCTCTTGACCTGGCGTCCCACCTTCCTTCCAGCCCCCTCCTATTTGCGCATGCGCACAAAAGTCAAACACCACTTCACTGGAACTGTGTAGGCACATCGTTCCATACAAAGATTTTTGTATCTTTTTCATAAACTGGGGGATGGCTACTTAAGTACTGACATTAAGCTTAAGGAATATATATTGTACTAAAAAAATAAAGAAATAATTAAAGAAAAAGGACTCATTATATTAAATGTTATTGATAATATCAAGTGAAAATAGGGGGTGCTGCAGTTCCGCAGTATCTATACACGATCCGCCACTGTTTGCTGGGAAGACACATTTAGAAGAGATACACTTTATTTTTGTGGCCAGCATTGATAGGTTACATTATTTTATTAATGTTATTTTATAAATATTTATTATTTCTATCAAAAATGACAGATACAAATCACACGACTTGACCTATGAATACGTGAAAGCAGATCAAGCATATTTAAATATAAAAAGATATAGTTTCAGCATATATTGTCAAATTTCAATAATAGGCTAGGATTACAGCTCAGTAGGTTGAAGAACTATGGACACTAAGGTAGAATGACCATTTATCTTCAATCCTCTGGGAAAATCCCAAAAAAATTATAATGTCCCGAACTGATTTTTTCTCAAATTTGTTAGTTAAATGTAAACAATTTGAAATTTTAATCAGTAAGTTCCTTAAAAGTGTAACCATTAAATCCTATCATGGGCAGCGAAGAGTATTTCCAATCAAATCATATCAATTTTTTTTCGAGTCATTAGGCTGTTTTTTATTTGTATTTTATTTTCAGCGTTGCAAAGGCTTAAGACTCATGACTTCTCAGGTTTTAAGGTGACGTTGGGGCTATAATCAGAGTCGGTTATAATTAAAATCCCCTCCCCCTCTACCTAAATGATTTACCACTCTTCCTCTTTTAAAATTCCTCTGATTTTTTAATTCTATCATCCACACGTAGGTGTTTAGATAGATCGGATGGTTAGTAAGACGTGGTACCCAAACCCACAAATTGTATTGCAGTTCGTGGTTGTGCCTCGAAGATAAAATATTGCCTCCTTGAAATTAAAATAATTGTACAATTATTTTAAATTTCACATTCTACTTGTGGATATACGGATATACTGGACAGTTATTAAGACCCAGTGTCCACACACACAAATTTTATTTTGGCTTGTGGTTGCACTTAGAGGATAAAAAGGTTGCCTCTTTGAGATTAAAAGTTGGGGTAGAGTGCTCTTAATAGCATTGTGACGTCATACTAAAGAGTATGAAAAACAACTAGTGAGATACTTTGCTTAGAATACCTTTGAGGTAGAAATACAGACAATGCGGGAAGATAAAACAGCAGAGTAAGGTTAGCTCGAAGTTCTTAACATTTGGTTTCATGTATTAAAAAAATCCACTTGTAAAACCAAACATTTGTAATAAAAAAGAAGTATCAAGTCTAAACTTGCCTGATTAATATGTTTACTATGCTTAATGTAGGTATTTTAAATCACGTACGTAGCAAATATAATAATAATAATATTCAGCACCGCGTCTTACTACCCATTCGGGATATACGCTCAAGTACTAATTACACAAATGGGTTAGGAATCGGGAAGGTTGAATATGGAGGAAGTGAGCCCGCACTTGCCTATAGAGATAGTATAAAATCATTTAGGAAAGCCACTACAGTTCACCCAAACATTTCTCGAACCTCGATCTCCCCATCTTTGGCAGTCTAGACCAACACGAAACTAGCGCGTTAGCTAACTACGTGACCAAGGCAGGTTGTTGTATTTTATATTAACGACGTTGCCTACTTGCTGAATTGGAAGCTATTTTGCGAAGCTGGTTACATCTTAACTTTAAGCACATAAGCAGCCTAAGCGCTATCACACTTAGGAATTTGACTATGAAACTGGCCCTTAGACACTGATGGACTAAATAGAAAGAGAGGGGATAAAATAAGTAGTTCACCCTGCAAGGCTTCTTGTTTGTCTGCTGATAGAACTTCCGCTCTTCCACTGACAAATATAAACACTCATTCTACTATTGGTGTCTGGGCAACATTTATTTACAATTGAAAAAATATTTTTTGCTAATTTACAATTCAAGTTAAGCATGATTTTACGGACTTTTTTTGTCTACATCTTGGCAGTAAGATTTCTACTGGACATTTTCGTGAATAAATCAAATAAGTTGAGCTATGAACGATTAAATATTTTTTTTAAATATATATAAAAATGTGGCAATGTAAGACTTTTATTATTAGAATAATTGTTTATTAGACTAACTTATGGTTTTAGTGTCAATGTTTTTTTGTTGAAATTTACTACCAAATGAGGGCTCTATGCTTATGTTCTAATTACGCTAATAGTTTAAGAGATTAGTAAGGTTATATTTAGAGGAAGTATACCCACGTCTTCATGGAGAGAGAGAGAGAGTGAAAAATCATTTAGGTAAACCCATCCTCAATATATCAAACCAAGATTCGAACCTTAATCTCTCCATCATCGGTGGTTAGTCTATGGCGAGAATAGTGCCGTAGAACATGCGCCCACCGAAGCGGGTGTTTCAATAATATCCCTCTAAAAATCGCCGAATAAATCGAAAATATATCAAAATGGGAAATTTTACCTAGGTTTGTCACTACGTCACTGGTAGTAGCAAATATCCTTTAACCTTAAAATGTATAAATTGTCTCATTTTTCCACTAATCGGTTCACATTTATTTTTTCACTAATTGGTTCACATAAGATTGTATCATTTTAAATTAAATTGCTATAATCTTTAGATATGAATTAATAGTATGTTTTTTAATACAGCTTTAATTTAAGTTATTCAGTTGAAGTTTAATTAAACATATTAAAGTGGGCGTTTTTATAGGATGGATCAAATTTATTCCCCACAAGATAACATTGTCTACAAGAAGATTAAAAAGGCTCCTCATGTAAATTCAAGTATTCACGGGGCTTACGGTGGGAGGCCTTTCCCTTCACGAGTTTTCGTTTTCCGACGCGGAACACGTTGCGAGGAAAATCCCATTGTAAAGTGAATACCGTGAGAGATCAAAGGATTATTCTTTTCATCCTCTCTTCAAAGTTCATGTTTCTTCCTAAAGTAGAGAATACTAATGTCTGAACACATCTCCGTCTTACAAGCATCTTTTACCCCCATTTTCCACATTTTTAGTCTCTTGTATCAAGAGAAAGTATTGTGATCGTAAAAAAATTATCGATTTAGAGATTATGATATGCTTAAATATTGATGTTTTATGTGTCTGAACCCTAAAAAAGTGAATTTGTCTTTCCCTATGTTTCTGTCTCTCTCTTCTTGGCCACGTATCCAAAACGGTTCTACTGATTTTGTTCGAACTTAATATTAATATTTTACAAGACGATTACTCGGGAAGTTTTTTTTTACCCTGACTCTAAAATTAATGGTAGTTTACTAATGAGTGTTTTTTTAATTCCAAATTTTTCGAAAATGTTTCCGACAATTTTGCTTTAAACGGATACTAAGAATGTAGTTTATCTTCTAAATGTATACTTGCTTTTTGGGTAAAAATTGTTAAACGGCTGTTTACTGATGAAGGATTTTCTAAAATTCAAAATTTATGATAATGGCTCTAAAGATTTTGTTTAGAATGTATCTCTCTGGAGTGCTTGAGATTAAAAATCTAAATACTGTATTTTTAGATGATAATTCGTTTAAGGTGGACTGTTGACTTCTTTTTTTTAATTTGAATACTTAAACAATTGGCTCTTGTGGTTTGGTTCAAAACGGATTGCTGTTATTTTTTAAATAAATTATATATATATGATTTTATAAAAAATTATACTAGCTTAATAATGACTTAACATTGTAAACTATAAGGAATAACAGACAGCTCAGTGACAGTCATATTAATTTAGGATTCACTTGTGGATCCAAGATAAGATGACTACTCCATGTGAACATTGAAAGGATATATTTTTGCACACACGTGATTTAAATTACGTTTAGTCTTTTGAAACGGGAATTGTAGAGGTTTTGGAGAGAAAAAAAAATTCCAAATCGTATGAAATAATACTTAATGCACAATTTATCAAAATTACCAAAGCTAAATTAAAACCCTTATGAAGGAAAATGGTTTGTATTAAGATTTTAGCTGCCATTTATTTACATATACTGTTAGTAATACAAAAGGGGGTGAATCAATTTGCTTTTTTTCCGTAACACACCCATAAAATTCGAGCAACATATCATTTGGAATGGTTAATGATATTAAATATTTAAGAACAATTTTAACCAGCAACAACATTATTTGAATGTAAATTAGGAAAATAATATATTCGAGAAATGCATGCCATCACTTGGTCAATAATTTGTTAACATATAGTCTGCTGTCAAGAAATATAAAACAAAGAATATACAAAACTGTTTTTCTCTATGGGTATTAAACATGGTTTGGTTTCTTACCATACATGATAAAAAGAAAATTAGTGTATTCGAAAACAAGGTTATTAGGAATATTTTTTTTCTAAAAAGAGATTAGGCTATTGGGGACTGTAATAGGTTACATAATGATGAGTTACATACTCTGTACTCATCATAATATATTATTGTCTTATAGATTACGGTGGAAAGAACATGCAGTGCGAATGTGAGAATCTAGAACAGTGTCAGGGTATTGACTGGCAAACCTAATGGGAAGAGGCCATTGGGAAGACCTAGACGCAGATGGGAGGATAACATTAGAATTAACCCGTAAGAGATAGTATAATGAGGTGGACTGAATAGATCAAGCTCAAGATTAGGATAGGTGGTGTACTTTTGTAAGTGCGGATATGAAATTTCGAATTCTTAATGCCCAAGGGTAAGTAAGTGTTCGTTCTAAATTAGTAAACAAAGATTAGGTTAAATACAAATCAAGCTCATTATCAAACATATTTAGAAATGTCTTCCAAAATCTAAGTTTGCCTATTTGAATAAGAACATTTTATAATTTGTTGTTTGTTAATATTTGAGTCACCAGATTCTTTCAAAAATTTTAAAATCACTAGGTGCATAAATAAAAGATTCAAAATATTTGAAACAAATGTTCTTATTTTGTTTGTTGCTTTAGTTAAAGTAACCTCAGTTAAAGTAAGTTACTTTATAGTTATAAAAAATTCTATTATACAGATTAAAAAATAAATATTAAAGAATAGTGACCAATTGGTGTTCATTGTACAAAAAATAATTTATGTGTCTATTTATAAATTTTCGAAGGACAGTCAGATATATCTTTAGTGGCTTATATTTTGTATTATTAGGTATTAAAGTCACATTGGGTAAGTTGCACAGGTATAATGTTGATTCTTCAATCCCCCGATAGTCAATAATCTAAATCCTAGATCAAGAAAACTTTGGGTTGCAACAAAGTTAACTAACGATCAAAATCTCCGATATCCTGGCAATAGATTTGATCATACTAAAAAGTAGGCTAAATCAAATATGGCATCAGTGTAAAAAAACACTGTATTTGGTAAGTATTATTTTGAAATAATTTAAATTCATATATAAGTCTGGCTATGGTGATATTACTATACCTATTCTAATAGATTGAGATTTCGGGAAAGACCTTCAAGAAATTTTGTGATTTTTTTTTTTTTTTAGTTTTATTAATAAAAATACAGATTATAATGTAATAAGTCTACTCCTCAACTCAAATAGTTTTTTTTTCTATGATTAGAGAAGAGTTAATTTCTTCCCGGTAGCTACTTTTGATCTCAACTATTCTAAATGTAATGTATGTTTAAAAAACTTATTCTGATGACTCCATAATTAACACTAATAGCCTATATTTAAAAATAAGTCCCACTCAAAATAAAATATGTAAAATACAAACTTTACTTTTATTATCACTCAAATACGGTTGCAAAAACAAAATCATTTATTAAAACCTGGGCAATCTTCTATCGTCAATGCGATTATTTTTTTTGTAGCTGGATGGTTTAAGGCATCACTCTCGCATTAGACTGGACTACCTATGACGGGCATATCAGAGTTCAAATATCAGGCAAATATTCTGATTCCGCCCGCTCCCCCTTTATAAAATGGTTTTAAACTATCCTCTCTCTCTCTACCTCCCCTCCCCCTTCCCCACACACACAAATGATCGAAGAATCAAACAGTTGATGGGAGTGTGTACAAATTTTATTTTAAAATAAATAATATACCACCCTTTTTTTTATATAGGAATAATTTTCCCTCCGATGGCAAATAATTCTAAATTAGGATCGCTTACGAGTTTACAAACAGACAAAAAAGTAATAAAAATTAATTTAATAAATGCCTTAAAATTAATTTTAATAACCAATCTGAGTCCACACATTCATATTTTAGGATAGATATAAATTCATCGCCAGAAAAAAAAACCATTATTGGCATTAAAGATTAATGTGGGGCTATTATTATTATTATTATTGTTTTTATTACTGTAGTTTTATTTATAAATAATTGTTTTATAATTTAATAGAGATTATTACGTTTTGATGTGCTAGGATAATATTTTAATAATAAATTTAAAATAAATAAATACACATTAGAACTATGTTTTATTGATGCTCACATTTTTCATGAATATAATGACTAATGAGGCCTAAATCATATAAGATTAGGCTAGACGTAAGGTCTAAGTTTATACTGGACTCCTGATGAAAGGGCTATTAGAGTTCAAATCTCAGTCAGGTCTATTGAGGTTTTTTTTTCTTAAATATTTCCTCTCTCTTCTTCCACTCAAATGTTGGTAGATTAACTCTAAAATGCTTCGTTATTCAACCCTGGCTCATTAGATTAATTATCAAATAGGTTTATAACCTGAACCGGTAGTAAGACGTGGTAATAAGAATATATATATATATAATGATAAATTAGATAATTAACAGAAGAGTCTAGCTAAATTTGTCTTAGAATGTAGAAACAAATTTAACAATAAACGTACCTTGACTACAGTCATCGCAACATAAGAAAACATCTACACAGCCCTCGAGAGACGATACACCCCATGGGCCCAATTTGACTACTGTCAACCACGTGGAGTGAAACCACCGATCAACACGTGGCTCTTACGGTGGGTCATGGGCTGCACTTGCCCTCCTCCTCTTTTGTGACGTAACACACGTGCTTGTTCGTAATTTATGGTTATGGCGTCCATTTATTCGCAAGACCTGTCTCTTTCTCTCTCTCTCTCACACAGGTTCTGTGAAAGAACCCAGGAGAAGAGCGAAAGGGAGGAAGAGGGGGAGAGATTTATGTGTGGCTGCAAACTGTGAATAGTTTAGATAGATGAGCTGCGATTACGAAGGGGGTATAGAAGGTGTGTTTGGGGGAGGGGTGTCAGGAGAGGGAGAAAGCTTGTGGCTGTTTTAAAACCTATTTGTTACCGTCTCCGCGTCTCTGTCGCTTTTCTAGTCTAGACATGGCAGTATATAAACTGTATTTTTTGTTGATGTTGTTGTTGTGGAGAACAATGGTTGTAGACCTACTTCGGTGGCCGTATGGTCTTAGGCGTCACTATAACAATAGAGTGGACTGGCAATGACAGGTAGATCGGGGTTCAAATCTCGGTTGGGTGTACCGAGGGTGGGTTTTTTTCTATTTGGTTTTCCACGCTCCTTCCAAGCAAATTTGGATATATTTTCTTCCTTTCACTCTAAATTCTACTTTCCTCATCCTTACCCCCACAAGTGTAAAAGATATGCCCGAACTGGTAGTGAGACGCGATGAAAAAACCTCACCAAAGTTATTAACGACTTCTTATTAGGGATGGAATTGTGGAAGATGACAGAAGAAATGGATCACAATAATCGTGGAGAGAGAATGTGAAAACTAAAGTGCAAACTTCTTGTCACAGTGAACCGAATCTACTGCGATACTGCCTTAGGACTAGGGGTTTTCAACTTAAAAGTGTCCAAGGGCCACAATTGAACCCACGTGCATAGTGATGAGCCACTTCATAATCAGCTAAGGGGTGGAAAGAAATAGGACTCACGCGGACACACAAGCTATTATTAAAAGTGAGCACAATTCAGTTTACTAATGAACAGGTCTCAGTTGGATCTTTCATGGATTTTCCCCAAGCAAGACAAAACATTCCGTTCTCGGCTAAAAATATCAATTTTAGAACAGAAGATTACTTTTCCAAGAAACTTCATGGGACACAAAAAAGGCATTGTGGGTCATATGTGGCCCACAGGCCACCAGGTGAAACCTTTGCCTTAGACTGTGTGATAACCTGTATTGGTCACTGTCATAAGATAGTTTCTTTTCGAATATTTATAACATCTAGGTCAGAAATATATATACAAATAATTGTATGATGATGAGGAATTGTCTGGTGGGGTGTGTTGGAAGAAAATTAATTTCGTTAATATTGAGGATAAAGAGAATCCAGTTTTGAAGCCAGAATTTGATTGGGATTTGAAAGATTAAAACTCAAACAAGACAATAGTAATGAATGAGATTTCTTCAGAATTGCTCCAATACATTGTGTAAGAAGGAATCAAACGATGCTTAAAATCAATATCAAAAATATATATGACAGGAGAAGTACCATCAGATTTTCATAAAAGTATCATCTTCAAACTTGTGTGGACTATCGTACAATTAGTTCGGCATCTCATGCATCAAAAGTATTTATTAGAATAATATACGGAAGAATAGAAGGTAAAGTAGAGGAGAAGATACATTTTGTTTCAGAAAAAATAGAAATAAGAGAAGTAATTTTGGCTTACAACAAATAATAAAAGCACGGATCAAGAAAAATAAGTATATAATTATGGCATCTGTAGATTTGGGAAAAAACATTTGATAATTTGAAGAGGGACAAGATGTTTAAAGCTTTAATAAAAGAAAAAGCTGCAATCCCAAGACAGAAGAATTGCTTATAATCTCTACAAAAACCAGGTGGTTCTTATAAAAGTGAAGAATAAAAAGAGACAATCAGCAATTAAAAAGGAGGGGAAACAAGAATGCAGTCTTTTCCCTCATTTATTTAACTTATATGTTGAGTAAGTAATGAAGGAAGTAAAATAAAAGTTTGGGTCAGGAAAAACCAAACAATTAGAGAGAATAGTATTATTATTATTATTATTATTATTATTATTATTATTATTAGCACCGCATCTTACTACCCGTTCGGTTTATACGCAAAAGAATAGCAAAGTTATTATTTGCTGATATTGTTATTTTGACGGAAAAAGAGGAGACGTTGAATAAATACTGATTAGAATAAGCAAGGAAAATGTTATGAAGAGTAGCAAAGGTGACAACAATAACAATTCATTAAATATCAAAATTGGGACATATAAAAAAGAGGTAGTAAGTCAATTTTGTTTTGTAAGGAGAAAAATTACACCAGATGATCGAAACAAAGAAAAAACAAACATTTAAAATGTGGGGCTGCAGAAGGATGATCAAAATTAGATGAACTGATAAAAGTACGAAATTATAAGATTCTAGAAATAATAAGAAATAATAATAGTGGCTTGTTTGACTTTACATCAATTTGTATCTCAGTTTGTGAAAATATTAGCCAGTACTAATGTAGCGTTGTCCATGGGACGCCCGAATATACTAATCGTACATCTTTTACCTGGGGGCTTTTTCCATGTGCTGATGAGATGAGTTGATGGTGAGAGCGAATATAATGGGGTGTAGCCAACCTAAGCTAACTTAAGCGTAGCCAAGCAAACCGTACGGACCATGGGAGTTATTCCCCTTTATAAAAAGCCCACGGTACCAGCTGGTAGTCGATCCCGGGACCTGTAAGTCAGCAATCAGAGGTTCTGTCAACTATAACACCGCGTTCACCTGTTCAGGCTAAACGAATATGTTCTAAATACGTTAATGAGCTAGGGATGAGGAAGGTTGAATTTGGAGGAAGTGTAAGCGCATTTGCGTGGAAGGTGATTGGAAAACAATATTGAAAAACCACTATCAGTACAATCGACCGGGATTTTAATTCTGATCTCACTGCCATTGGTAGTGTAGTCTAATAGGGCCCCTACACGATCAATCAGACTGTCTGTATTAAAAGAGTAATAATGAATACTGACAGTAGTACTGACCGTGTGTGCGCTCGTCAGTATTTCCTTCAGTCTCAGTAGCAAACAGACTACCCACGCCCCTTTTTCTTGTCATCCATGTTGTTGCACGTTGCACGCATGAGCTGATACTGACTGACAAAAATAATTATACGAAGACTGACCATATACGGCCTCGTTGTAAGTACTGATGCATACTGACAGTCAGTATGATCGTGTAGCGGCCCAATTAGAGTAGAGTATGCGGCCAACGAAGCAGTTGACGAGCTTACAATTTTTAGAAAATATATCTACTAAAGATATATTTTATTTGTTTTGGTCATAAAAAGTTTTTTTTTGTGATAAAATATAACAAGCATTTCCTGCTACACCCCACCTTAAACAATATGCTAC
>CABFOV010000573.1:24727-43352 GCA_902141375.1 Timema poppense | reverse complement strand
ATAAGTGTTTTAATTATACTGTAGTTGCTCTGTTATTGTGTTATAGATAGCGCACACCCACATCTCCGGCAATAATTTATGTTTTATGTGCAAGTGGAATGGTCGGAAGAACCTCTGTTTAACACCAAAGACGGTAGCATTGCCTACTCGTTAACTTAATTACATCATGTAAAAGAGCGTGTAACTGTTGTCTTGTGTTATTAGTTTTAATTAAGATATATTCTAGTTGCTTAATGACCCCATAATTATTACAACTTCTGATATGAACTTTTGTTGTTATGACAGGGCTGAGAATATGAGTAGAGGGTTCGGTGACCTGGTTGTATAGGGGTAAGGTGTCGGACTTCTGTGCTGGGGGTACGGGGTTCAATCTTCGGTCCTGGCACAGATTTTATCTGATTACCAAACCCTTCCTTCACCTCTGACAAGACATCTAGTGAATGTGGGGAATGCCAGGCCTCCACCATGGTTCGTACCTCTCGTTAAAATGTAGGTCCTCCATTTCATCTCACAATCACCCTATCATTACACATTAGCGTAAATGCGTACAAACCGAACGGGTAGTAAGGCGCGGTGCTAATAACAACGATATGAGTAGACCATTAAAAAAAGTCATATTTAATGCAATTGTTTAATAACTTAAGAGTACTAAATTATTTTTACCTGCTTATTAATTTTTTGCTGATATCTAAAATCTAATATTAAAAAACACACGAGGCTATGTATTATTTTCTATTCTATTATATTTTTATGATATACATATCAGATTTAATACTAGTACTATAGTAATACATGTGTATTTAAAATTATATGTATGGATTTATATGAGCGTGTGTTAAGTATTATTTATATCTAAAAACAATATTATTTTTTTTTAGCACCACGCACTACTACGTGTTCAGGTTATACACATATGTACTAATTACGCTATAAAGTTAGGGATGAGGAAGGTTGAATTTAGAGGAGGTATGCCCTCATCTACGTGGAGGGACAGTGTAAAACCATTTAGGAAAAACCAGCCTTAGTACACCTGACTTGAACTCAAACCCCGATCCCCCAGTTATCAGCAACCTAGTTTAACACAAGAATGATGCCTTAGACCATGAAGCCACTGAAGTAGATCAAAATTAATATTCAAAAACAAAATTGTAATGTGAAATATTTTTTATCTCAGATACTTTTAATAATATATAATTAAGTGGGATTATAAACCTGCACTAAGTAGAGTACCCAAGATAAGATATTGAGCCCCATTTTCCTTAGTTTTGGGAATGCCCCAAGAACGAGAATTTGATATTCATAAAATGGTTATTATATAACCAAGGTTGCGAAAAGAATCAGGATTCAATTAGGATTATAATCCCAATGTTGTTAAAAACAATATCGCGCAATCTACTTCTGTGGTTGAATGGTATAAAGCAGGGTTCACCAAACACATTAAGTCTTGAAGCTACTTTCAATTTGTCAAATTGTTTCATGAGCTACCCGGATTAAAAACTTGCAGGGATCGTGTATTGGCTGTTATTTTAACACGTACAGAATGTTTGTCATCACACCTATGTGCAATCGGAGGTATTGTTCGTTCACGGTAGGAGTTTACCTGGGAAAGGACTGTTTTCCCTACCAGAAATATATTATATAGTAGGATATTGGTAAGAAAAAAGACCTTTCAGAGGTAAACTCCTCCCGTGAATGAAGTATAGGCTCTATGATTTGGATCCGTTATTCTAACAGAAATAGTGTAAAAATGTTAGTACATTTTATATTAAAATGTGGTTTTTAATACTAAAAAAGATTATATATTTAGTACTTAAAACAATTTTATAGTAAAAAATATATTTTTAATCATGTTTTGCAGCTGCAAACCTTTCAATTTTTTTTAATCTGTAGTAAAATTTTTTCACTACCATTCGATTACATTTATGGAAATGTTAATAAGTAACTTAAGTCTACTTCCACATTAGTTATTTACCATCTTTAGCTGAAAATGATGATACACACAGGCTAGCAGAACAATGCCTTCACTTGGAGTACAATACGAAAGCAAACTTTGACTCACTTCGGTGGCCGCATGGTCCAAGGTGCTACTCTCACAGTATATTAGACTGCCGATGACAGAGAGATCGAGGTTCGAATCTCGGTTGGGTATACTGAGATTTTATTCCAAAATAGTTTTCCACTCTCCCTCTACGGAAATACTGGTACACTTCCTATTAATATAACCTTCTTTATCTCTTAAATCATTAGAGAAATTAGTACATTGGTGTATAATCCGAACGGGTAGTAAGAAGTGGTGCCATAAAAAAGACTAGGACTAGATAATAATACTTCTAGACGAGAGGACACATAAGAATTTAAATCTTAAGTCAGCACTCTTAATCCAAAAGTTACTTAAGAAAGTGCCAAATCATGGTTTATGTGCGAGTTACCGAAAATATCCACTCGATCTACTGGTAGCTCGCTATCAATCGTTTGGTGAACCGTGGTATAAAGCGTCACTCTTAAAATATAAAATAGACTGGACTGGTAATGACATTGAGATAGGTCTTTGAATCACAGTCCTGTATGGGAATTTTTTTTTCTTAAAAATCTTTTCCACTATCCCTCCGTGCAAATGTGGTTACATTTCCTATATTCACCGTCCTGATTCTTAACATTGAGGAGTAATTTGTCCATATGTTTATAATCCGAATAGGTTGTGAAACGCGGTGACAAGAAAAACCCCACCACTATCATATTCCCTGTTGTCGAGAATAGAATGCAGAAAAATTACCCTCCGATGCGTCTTTTGGTTCAAGCCTATTCTTGTATCTAATATCCTAGTTAGTTATATGTTGACTCGCTTCTGTGGCTACGTAGTTTAATTCACTACTCTCACAGTAGAATAGACTTCTAATAGCGGGGAGATTGAGGTTTGAATCTCAGTCGGATGTACTGAGGGTGGTTTTTCCAAAATTTATCGCTACACTCATGCGAGTACACTACCTTTAAATATATCTTCCAAATACCTAAAACTATTGGTGTATTTAGTACATAAGCGAATATCCCAAAATAATATATATTTATATATATGTAAATGCATATAAAATGTACATATATATACATATACACACACTTAAGATGGGCTCCTAATATTCCACAACATTATATATACAATACATGTTAGTACAGACCAATGAACTAATCAAAAAGTAGAATCATCAGCTACTTTTCTTTTAATATCCCTCCAACCCTCTCGAAGAGAGAAATATCGTACTCGTTAAAAAAATCAAACTAAAGACTTTAATAAAACGTCGACATTTCATGAGCCACCTGAAACAAAAAAAGGGTTTTTCAGAATGTTCTTTCTCTAAGCGTCTGTGTCTTGGCCTAGAGCCGATACCATTTTACCGATCTGGCTAAATTATGATAACTATGGTTTTTATAAGGTTGCTGGAGGAAATGTTGGAATCGGATATCAAACCCTACAAATAAGCGTAGTTTACTTACTGAAAAAAAGAAAAATAAGTTTTATCAAATTTTGCTTGAATAATTTTGCTTAACTTTTGTTTCCAGACAGTGTTTGATATTACAAACAAAATGGCAACTATCATTTATCCAGTTTAGAAATGAATTATAGGGTAATTTATATAAGTATAAATTTCCAATTTGATCATATCCCCATAATTATTTAAGATACGAAATAATTTTTGTTTTAAAGTAGTATTACTAAATCTTTAATTCAGATTAAATTTTTATAAAACCAATAGTTTCTGAGCTATAAGCAAACATACAGTATTTTTTTTTTTAATTCGTGTGTTTGAAATCTGAAATTTATCGTTATGGTGTTTGGTGGACAGAGGTGTTTCTCTATTCTCAATGTTTTACCAGTGTATATTATTTCATTGATGTTCTCTGGTGGAGTTTTTCTGCAACAGTGTATCTTATTTCGTTTAACAAATCTTAATAGTTTTTACCAAATGTATCAATATTAATTAAGGTCCTTGAGACTGTCAAGTGCAAGTCTAGAACTTATTTTGTGGGATGGTGGGCGGGAGTGTAGAAGGAGTGACGTGGCTTTACAACCGGCCAAAGTATCCTTCCGCGCCAACAAGAACAAATGGAAAACGTAGATGGCACTAGCTACCGGTCAGGTCTTGAGGAAAAATCATACATTTGGAAATAACAGTTTTACCGAGAACGAGTGAAATTTTTATATTAATATTTTCAACATCCCTTCTAAGTTAATGTATCAATGTTTATTTGGTGTTACATTTTCTTATTTTTACAGTATAAGGAACGTAATTGAATGGTACAACTACTTAAATTGGTTGGTATAACTTCTTTGGCCAATTAAACAGATAGAATAAGAAACATAACATGAAGATAATTTACTCAGGGAAAAATTAAATTATCACAAATTAAGTCAAATAAAACAGGTACAATAACATTTCTAAAAAAATGATCATTGAGATTGTTAAATAGTAATATCTTGAAATTAATCATCAGAAAACCAGGAATGAATATAAATATGTGTTAACTCAATATTTTAAGTAGTAGCAAGTTATAGGATTAGCTGATAAGCAAAATGAAT
Organism: Timema poppense; assembly: GCA_902141375.1. NCBI lineage: Eukaryota > Metazoa > Arthropoda > Insecta > Phasmatodea > Timematidae > Timema > Timema poppense. The sequence goes on along the minus strand of CABFOV010000573.1, from coordinate 38,779 downwards.
AGTGGAAATTTCCATTGACTAGATTGGGGTTATTAATACTATACAAACTTTAAATACTCTAAAAACTTCTTTTTGTGAATAATTGAATTAAGGATTATAGGTTATATGAAGAGTATAACTTATACAAAATATAATAATATGTAAATTATTATGCCACCCATAATGAACTTATTAGTTAAATCATTAAATATACTATTAAATAATTTGAAAATAAGTTGACAAGGAAGAGATGTTCTGTAATGTTTAAAATATTTAAACAGTGACTGTAAAAAGAAAATTAATGGAAAGGTTACAATAGTTGACTAGGTTGTTATTCATGTACCTTACATATGTAAGATACACGAATAACTTACCTAGTATACTATTTTAACCTTTCCATTAATCATCGTTTTACTGTCACAACAATTTTGTCAACTATTTTAACCTTTCTATTAATCATCATTTTACTGTCACTGTTTAAATATTCTAAACATTACAGAACATGTCTTCCTTGTCAACTTATTTTAAAACTATTTAATAGTATAATTAATAAAACTAATACGTTAGTTATTGTTAGCATACCCTTCATATAATCTATAATATTTATTTTAAGTAGTCGCCATTTTTTTAAAGACTTTACGGTGGGGTGCTAGTGAGCACGAGTTTATTGCATAAATTTGGAAGATTTTATAGAATAAACATTTTTTGGTCAAAATAAATCAAATATTTCTTCTATAGAAACATAGAGTTTAGATTTCTTAACATGGTAATATAAAGTTCTTGAATATCTGTCATGAGGATAGCGGAATTTGGTGAAAAACTTTTCTAATAAAGAGAAAAAGTTGTCATTAAATTCCAGGACACCTTTTACAGATATTCAAGAACAGTTTAGATTAGCATGCGCCGGAAATTAAATTCTATGTTTCCATAGAAGAAATATTTGATTTATTTTGGCCAAAAAATGTTTATCCTATAAGAACTTCAAAAATACTTTCCTAAACTCACACTTACTAGCACCCCACCTTAACTATTGTATCGTATTAATAACTCAAATCTAGTCAGTTGTCAATTTCCACTATTCATTTTGCTTAACAGATAATCCTATAACCTGCTACTACTTAAAATATTGTATTAACACATATTTTTATTCTCTCCTTGTTTTCTGCTAATTAATTTCAGAACATTACTATCTAACAATCTCAATAAGATTTTTTTAGAAATGTTACTGTACCTGTTTTATTTGACTTAATTTGTGATAATTTAATTTTTCCTTGAGTAAATTATCTTCATGTTACGTTTCTTATTCTATCTGTTTAATTGACAAAAAAAAAGTTGTACCAACCAATTTAAGTAGTTGTACCGTTAAAGTACGTTCCTTATATTATAAATTCATATTTCTCTTTACTACAACTATTATGAATATTACTGAAATTTTTATTTTTTGCCATGCAGCTGGCAGTTTTCTATTGAAAAATGTCAAAACTATCTATATTTGATCACTGTTAAAACTATAGAGGANTGTATATAAAAAGTTTAATTTAATCAACATGGTTCTATTCTTGAACAAACCGTTTCCGAAAAGAAAATGGCGAAAACAATAACAATTCTTGAAGATAAAAGTTTGTTCCCATGGCTCTGCATTTCCACGCCAAATGAAAAGCTCCAATCGCCTTAAGATCAAAGAGAAAGAATGTTAGTGCGGTGCACCATAACATTTATTTCACTACGTCTTAGTACCCATTCCAGTCAATATGCAATGCATCCATTAAATATAACGCTAATATAGTTTGTATGGGGAAAGTAGAATTTTAAAGGAAATGAAACCTCATCTGTGTGTAGGGAGAGTGGGGAAGGGGGTTGTTTGAGGAAAACTCAATAATTGACTCAAACAGGGTTTTAATTGTATTCTCTCCGTAAACGGCAATTCTTTCTTACATGAGAATAATTCTCTAGACACGTCGAAAAAATCCTTTGTTTAACTTTTGGGCCCTCCAATTTTCTTACATCCCCTGAGCATCCACAGTTTTAAGTCTGGCCTTGTCTTTTTTTTAAAATTTAAAATAAGGATGGATACAGTTCAATTTCACAAGACGAACCTTTTCAAAAAGCTTGAAATGTTAATAGACCTTATATCAAGATAGCATACGTCAAATAAAAATATCTGAGGTTTTTCAATAAAATAACACTAATAAAATAGTAAAATATTACAAATTTAAAATGTTATTTTTATGTTGGCCACACAAAAAATTGTTGGTATTTTCTTAACAGCCCTTCCAATGAAATCATAACTTTGGCTTAACTGACTTTACAACCCACCTTTTTTTTAAATTAAATAAATCACACCTTTACACGGAAATTGAACCTAAGTCTTTGATTCAGTTCACCAATGCTCTACCACTGAACTACAGTAGCCCCATGGCTTCTTTGATGCTGACTGACAGCTCACAGCTGACTTCTGACAGTCAAAATTTAGGTATATACCTAAATTGTGACTGTCAAAAGTGACAGATGCTAAACACTGGTTTTTTCAGATCATCTGGTTCGGCGTAGGGACACGTAATTTGGTCTGGTAACTTTTTAAAGCTGTCAACTGCCAGCTATGAGCTGTCAGTCAGCACCAAAGAAGTCATGGGGCGACTGTACCTAGGGATCATACGATGCTCAGGGTCATTATTCACTCATATTTTAAGAGAAAGTCTGTGATGAACGTGTGGATATCATTGACTACTAAGAGCTATCATTGCTATCACAGCCACTGGCGACTCGGTTATGACTTTATGCTGCCAATAGTACAAATACATTGTTACAAGCTACAAGCAAGTTACAAGCGAATCAAAATGGAAGAAGACAATGCTATACAATTGAGTAGACCTATATATGAAATGCGAAGCTTGGGGGATGAATGGTTATAATTACGGAAATCAGTCGTAGCTGAGTCATATTCGAATAGATTGGAAAATTACACCTGGTCACAGGAGTCTAAACACGGGACTTTTGGTTTAACGCTTCAATGGAAAGTCCTTGGATAGCTCAGTGGTAGAGCATTTGCGTTAAGTCAAAAGTCCTGTGTTAGATTCCTCTGCCCATGTGTAATTTTTCAATATTTATTCTAATATGATTCAGCTAAGGCTGATTTCCATAATCATAATCATTCATCCCCAAAGCTTAGTCCTTCAAATTGTCTAGAAAAAAAACCTACATGGAGTGAGCAAGAGATCAAGCCATACTGACCGAGACCCGCCTCGGTGGCGTAGTTGGCTAACACGCTAGTCGTGTTGAGCTCGAATGTATGGGGAGATCGAGGTTCTAATCTCGGTCGGGTGAACTGAGGGTGGTTTTTCCTAAAGGGTTTTCCACTCTCCCTTTACTCAAATGTGGGTTCACTACCTCTAAATTCAATCCTCTCAATTCCATACATTAGCGTAATTAGTACTTAAGCGTATAACCCGAACGGGTAGTAAGACGTGGTGCTAAATAAATAAAATAAATATATATCGACCGAACGGCCGCCTCAATTAGCGATGTTAATGCTAAAATTTGCATACAGAGGGTGTCACATGGGGTTAACACAACGAGCACTCCGGCCATTAACCTCAAATTTCTAGACCAGAGCCACTACCTAGCTGTTCAAATAGCTTCTCATTTATAATCACGAGGATGATTAAGTCTAGTTGATAAATTCAAGGCGTATAGCCCGAATGGGTAGTAAGATACGATGTTTAAAATATGATCAAATTTTCATACCCTATAGAACATTCCATAGTGACAATCTAGCACGACATTTTAAAATTGTGCTACTCTATAGTTATTTCAGGCTTCATGTGGCAATTTTAGAATGTTCTTTATTGGTTTTTCACATTATAAAATAGCATCAGTAAATAGGTTTGCCAATTTTTTTCAAATCTGAATAAAATAAACGTATTTATTTTCCGTTTATTTTGTAATTTATGTCCGACAATTTGACATCTTAGCTCAGTCGCTAGTGTGTTTATCTACTTATTTAAGGATCCCAAGTTCGTTTCTTGGCATGGCCTGAAACATTTATCATTGGTGAAATGTGGGTTTACCCTTTCACAGTGATCAATAAACGGCTGGATGTTGGGTGTAGTGTGTTCTAGATTTAAGTTAATTTATAAGTCATATGCTGATATAACAGGTCAGTTCAGAAAGAGTACGTTAAATAACTCAAATAAATTAAGATTAAATCCATACTTTTATGCTTGTAAAATTTTAGTGCCAATTTATAATATTAGTCTAATATATTTTATGAAAGATCCAACATATATTTTTTCTAGTGCAAAGGTTATTTCGGTCTTAATAGTTTGGGAACCCATAATTTAACGATCAGTCCAATTTCTAGAAAAGTTACCATATCCACTTTCACAATTAATATGTCAGGTCATGTGATATGCATCTGTTGGTTTTGATAGATATAATTAATACAGATAAAATATTATTAAAGAGTAGAATGTTATCAGTTTTGTCCCCCCTCCAAAAAAAATAATTATTTTCTAAAATGTGTTACTTATATATTTTTAAAATTGGTTTGAGTTTTGAGAGTGGGTATCTTCTTAAAGGCAACATGTATGTATCAAACCATCGAAGAGTATAGAAAACCAAAGAGAGAAGCCGCTACTCATGATTGTCCCTTCTAATATTATTGTTATGCTATATGTGTCACTCTTCTCCACTCACAGATATTTCAGATGAAAATTTCAGTCTATGGGTGAAAACAGAAATAAAACAAAGAGGAAAAGAAAATAGAACAAAAAAAACTACTCCCACCACAACCAAAAATGACATCGCTGCTGGCATTGATGGATGGCGATGTATTTTTCATCGTTAGCTGAAAGCTGGTCTCCCACTAAAATTACCCCACTGAATATTTTAATATTGGCGTCCATTAGCACTGAATATTTCGGCTATAAATGTGTTGTTCCTTAGTTGAAATGTCCACGCCAATCTGAACTGAAATAACAGCATAGTTCACAATATCAAATATTTGTAAATTTATACAGAGCTACCGATTAAATAGGACGAGGTTTCCAGAGATAATCAACTGGCTTTATAATTTTTTAAATAATTTATTTGAGATATTTAACGTGAACCAACTGACTGTATCAGAAAACAAGAATTTATATGAGCTAGAATGAAATGGTTTACCAATTTTGCCACGAAAGATATTTTCACATCCAGTCCGGTGTTCTTTTACATGCCACAATTGACACGAGACCAACGGCTTTACTTCCCTTCCGAAGGAAATTGTGCTACGGATTTTTATCACTCAATAAAAATCCGTCGACCTCAGCTGGGTTTGAACCCACGAATATCGGGTCTTGAGGAGAAAACTTAACCTCAAGAGCACCAAGGTCACCTGATTCAATGGCTGCATGGTATAAAGTGTCACCCTTGCAGTGGATTAGACTGCCTATGATGGGGACATCTAGGTTCGAATATCGGTTGGGTGTAGGCCTACTGAGATTGGTTTTATACTCTTTATCCACGAAAATGTGGTTACATTTCCTCGTAATATAACTTCCATTCATCATCACTAAAACATTAGCGAAGTTAGTACTTGAGCGAATGGCTTGAACGGGTAATAAGATGCCGTGATAATATATATGTCTATATATAATTGAAAACAAACTTCTTAATTCAAGGAACGTAAGAAAAATTTAGAATTCTATAATAATGTAGTATAAATTTACGATACATATAAGGTTTCATAATTTTAATCACATCAGATAGGAAAATGGGAATAACATGCTTGAACGTACCTTTTTGACGAGTTTTGTCAATAAAAAACTACCATTAGTTTTTGACTATTTATGAGCACGGCAGATTATAGGAATTTTTTTCTGAAAGGCCCTTTTCCCTACCTGAAATCTACTATACAGTAGAATATTGGTAAGAAAAAAGACCTTTAGGAGAGTAATTCCTACCGTGAATGGAGTATAACGAGCTCAGAAGAGCTAAACAGATTATCCACTTTCACCAGTGGCGTGGTGTCTTCAGGATGAATTTTTTTTTTTAACTTTAAGAATCTGTGACATGTTATTACTCCCTCATTCCTAATTTGGCCACTCATGAGTTGGCTCTTCTTTTTATACCTTACATGAGAATTTATTTCCGTTTATAGCTATCCGTTAAGCTTTCTTTTTTACCACTGCATTTTACTACCCATTACCCGCCTCGGTGGAGTATTTGGCTAACGCGCTAGTCGTGTTGAGCTTAACTGCTGAGGATGGGGAGATCAAGGTTAGAATCTTGGTCGGGTGAACTAGGGGTGGTTTTTTCCTAAATGGTTTTCCACTCTCCCTCCACGCAAATGCGGGTTCACTTCCTCTAATTCAACCTTCCCAATTCTTAATCCATCAGCGTAATTAGTACTTAAGCGTATAACCCGAACGGGTAGTAAGACGTGTTGCTAAATAATAATAATAATAATACCCATTCGGGCTATACGCATATGTTCTAATTACTCTAATCTATTAGGGTGGTGGAAGGTTTAAATTAAAGAAATTGAACTCTTATTTTAGTGGAGGGAGAGTAAACAACTATAAAAAAAATAACATCAGTATACCCAACTGGAATATGAACCCCAATCTCCCTGTCATTGGCAGTTTAGTCTATGGTAAGAGTGACTCCTTAGACCATGTGGCCAATGAAGTGGGTTGAACAATCGGTGTTCTACACGTCATAGGCACAGTTTGAACCTAGCTCTGCTTATTCCAGCAACAACCCTCGACAGGTCACTGACTTTAACCTAAGGAAAATAACGTCACTCTTATATGGTATAGACAAAAACCAAGTTCGTGATTTTAAAATAATTGTTTTAGATTTATATAAAGCTCCAGAAATTCTGTACCAGTAGAATTTGTATAATAATTAGTATTTAAGAATTGGTTATTTGAGAAAATGAATCGAACCAGAGCTATTAAGAAATTATTTAAGAAAAAATAATAAATGAATGTATTCGCAAATAATAACTATCAGTGGTTTAGTAATAAAGACTTTAGTAAATAATTTAATATAAGAACTATATTAAAGGTGATTTGGAAAGCCATAATTTAAAAAAAATACAATCCACCTTAAGACTACTTTTGTAACTTATACAAGCGCAAATAAATATGTCTTACCCAAATATTAGTAATAATTATGAGAATAAAAAATTAAGGTATTAATACTGAAATTATACAATAAAACTTAAACAAAATTAATCTAATCCCATACCATTTAGTTCTATAAGTAACCTGTATCGTGTCTACACAATGAAGATTAAGTGAGTGCAGGGAATTTATTTAAGTATAAAATGTAATTGTTTGTATGTTTTATGTGATCTAACATAGTGAGAATGGGGAGGGTTTAAAACAGAAGAAGGAATTAAATGGGGGGAAAATACAAAGATGGTATTTTGTAAATATTGCTAATACTATATTATGTTTAGGATGTAATAATGAATAGATAAAAATGCCAAAGAAATGTAATGAAGAGTTGAAGTATTTCTCTTGAATGTAAAGAGGGTACTGAATCGTAATTAATGATTATTTTTCTATGTTACGTGAAAACAGTAATACTTCAACCACAATCTGACAGTTGTAAGAGCATTGCTGCATATATTTTGTATTGTACTGTGCATTACACATACATTTAAAAATTTCTATTACCAACAATAAAAACATTTAATGGGGAATGAAATGGACTCTTAAAGACACCTAAGCAATATGTTTGTGTTTTTTTAAATTATAGCACAATATTTTTGTATTAATCTCAAGCTATCCAAACAAATACGATAAACTTTTCTGTCGATGCTATGAACCAGATATTTTAAGTTTTACTTCACAGTTCTTACACTTCATGGCAGACAACAAATTTAATATAATAAATATATACTGTACCCATTCTGATATTATCTCAAAGGGTTGAAGAAAAACATATATTTTATTTGTTAAAATTATTTTATTAGAAATAATGAAGCATTGTTTATTGCCTATAATTGAAATTTTGTTAAACTTCACTTTAAACTCGTGTTGAGCTAGACTGCCTAGGATGAGAAGATTGAGGTTCAAGTCTTGGTCGGGTGAACTGTGTGTGGTTTTGCCCTCCATAGTTTTCCACTCTACCTCCACGCCAATGTGGGTTCACTTCCTATAAATTTAACCTTCCCAATTCCTAATCAATAAGCGTATTAGTACTTAATCGTATATCCAAACGGGTATTAAAACTTGGTGCTAAATAATAATAATAGTTATAATAATAATTCACTTTAGGCAATATGATATATATATAGATATATATACACTTATCCCCTATCCACCAAACTACAAAACATAAATATTCTCAATATAAATCTTTTTCATTGAACTTTTTATAACGTAGGCTACGTAAATTTAAAAAAAACCATTCGATCCTTTTAAAATAAATATTTTTAAAATGTTCGCCATATATTTTCATTCACAAGTTTTATGAGGGTGTTTCATTTAGTGGCACTTTCCTTAATTAACTGCTAATACCAGTTTACAAAATAACTTGCAATTTGTTTTAAAATTGTTATCTCAACTATTAACTAGAGTTTGTCAGATATGACAGGACATTATTTTTCATTTCTTTATTTTGTTATTTATTTTCTTATTTCTATGAAAATGTTATCACCAAATAAAAGTATACATATGTATTATTTTAATTGAGTTTTGATGTGGTTTTAAATAATATTTTTTGATTTGCAAGCAATAGAAACAGTGAAATGTACTAGTACTTGACATCCTTCCACACAGTAGGCCTACATAAGTTTTGTAGTTTTAGCCATCAAAACTTTGAGCTATTCGTGTCTGTCAAGGTATTGATTTACTAACTACACATGAACCTAACAAGTTCTAGGAGGGAGGAAATATATCCAAGGCAGAATTGGTAATGGAATACTGTTTGGAAATAATAAAGCACTATACAATTCTCTTTACAAAAATCAATTTTTTCTAATTTTTGGAGAGCTTTTTTGATACAGAAACACAATTTTATCATGTTGTTCGATTTTAATACTGATAGATTATATAATATTTATCAATTTGGTAAACGTATATCTCTGTATACCCTTATTTTACCCTGAAAGGCAACAATATTTCCCTGCATGGTTTCATTACTATGCATCTTATAAAATAGGGCCGTAGAGTAAGTAATACGTCAAGGTAATATTGATACCATTCGGGGTTCGTTAACAGGGTAGGGTGTTAATTGTACACGCGACTGTGCCTCCAAACAGCTCTCCCTTTTACATAAAGTTATAGCTACCAATAAATTAATCTTGACCAAAATTTGGAACAAAAACTGACCATTAAAGAAAACATATAAATTTGGAAACTAATCATTCCTTGAAAGATCATTTGGACAAGGGAAATTAAAATTTATGAAAAAAAAAATGCGTACCTACATGATGGGTGCAATTAAAATAATACCACCTTTTAGCTGCATTTATTAAAATTAGAATGATCTTAATTGCTGGAATAAATTATTTGAAAACCATTTTTTTGGGTCAAAAATTACATAAACAAATGATTTCCTTATAGAACACTTAGAAATATATACGTTTAAATAAAGCACGTTTCTATAAAAACAAAATACGTGATAGGTAGATACATTTTGAAATATTTGTCCTAGATAGTATTTTAATAAATAACTAGTTTGAATAAATATTGACAGAGTTTTAGAATAAACACTATATGGATTACTTAATTAATACAAAACTAACATAATTATGATTTACTCATTTTACAGAATGTATCAATAAGGTCAACGTGTCTACAAGTTTGATGAATGTGTATTAATCATGTCAGCCTTCAAAAGGCAATAGCTACGAATTATCGAGTTTTAATCATAAAAACTGTCAAAACCATATAACACAAAAAGAACTATGATAGTATAAGGTTAATTCTTGAACACAATTTTAGGAAATGATTCTGAGGTTTATCAAAATGTTAGGCCATCTAAGTAGACCAAAAGGAATTAGTTAATATTTGAATATTTAAATCCTATACTACGTAATGACCAAGCAAATAATTTTCGCAAATTTTGAATTTATTTTTACAACGATGATTATTGCTCATAAAATAAAACACAGATAAACACTAGTTGAATTGCTCGAAATGTATAAGCTACAGGATCCACAACAGTGTGCTAAGGTGTCAACATTAATTTGTATTTTTTAATGTCTAGGATTTTGGGGTTCGAATCTTTGCCAAGTTTTCTGAGGCTGGTAAGACATGGCTCACATTATGTGTTGTTAAATACCCATACCCAATGTAATTTAGAAGTGAAATGAGATATATTAAATTATTATTATTTGCACCGTGTCTTACTACCCGTTCGGGTTATACGCACTTACGCTAATGTGTAATGGTGGGGTGATTGTGAGATGAAATGGAGGACCTACAGTTTAACGTGGAATCCGAACCACGGTGGAGGCCTGGCATTCCCCACATTCACAAGATGTCTTGTCAGAGGTGAAGGAAGGGTTTGGTAATCAGATAAATCTGTGCCGGGACCGAGGATTGAACCCCGGCCGCCAGCACAGAAGTCTGACAGCTTACCCCTAGACTGCCAGATCACCTGATATATTAAAGAATACTCTATTTATTCTTGATAGCTATAGGTTTATTGTTAAATTTAGTAATCATTTAATTCTGAGCGAAGCTATTCCCCAGACCTGCTTTGGTGGCCACATGGTATAAAGTGTCACTCTCACAATAGACTAGACTGCCGATTAAAGGGAGATCAGGGTTCGAATACCGGCCGGGTGTACTGAGGGTGGTTTTCAGCTCTACATCCCTGCAAATACAGGTGCACTTATTTTAAATTCAACCTTCCTCATTCCTAACTCATTTGCGTAATTAGTACATAATACTGAATAGGTAAAAAGAGGTGGTGCTAAAAAAAATGCGGTTCCCCAAGTTTGACAGTCTGGATCAAACTATAAGATTTATAGAGCTAAGGTGACCTGGCGGTCTAGGGGTAAGGCGTCAGACTTCTGTGCTGGCGGCCGGGGTTCAATCCTGGGTCCCAGCACAGATTTATCTGATTACCAAACCCTTCCTTCACCTCTGACAAGATCACCTCTGACAAGACATCTTGTGAATTTGGGGAATGCCAGGCCTCCACCGTGGTCCGGATTCCACGTTAAACTGTAGGTCCTACATTTCATCTCACAATCACCCTACCATTACACATTGGCGTAAGTTCGTGTAACCCGAACGGGTAGTAAGACGCGGTGCTAATAATGATAATAATAATAATAATAATATAGAGCTAAGTGAAAACAAAACTAGTAATAAAATAAAGATGAAATAGTTTGTTATATATAGCTAATGTTAAAGATGAAATTTTGACTATAGACATAGAGTAAGATTATTGTTTTAAAATACAGTATTGATTAATATTCCTTTTATATAACATTTATTTCAAAAATATTGTTATAAGGTACATCTAAAAAACATTGTCAGTTAAACTAATATTATTTAAATTATATTATAGATAGATTCTTAGTTGGTTTTTTTCCCACCAGCATCACTGCTCTTCCAGGCTATGTATTTTAAAGCCACCAATGGGAAAGGATAATAAGGGTTGTCTTTACATTTTAATGTACCCGTATTTGTGTGGAAGAAAAATTGGAAAAATTTGCGAAAAAACCTCCGTACACCTAAATTTGATTTAAACTTTGATTTCCTTGTTACTATTAAAACCAGGCCAGGTGAACCTGGCATCTAGTCTACGTGTTCACTGACAAGGATAGATAAATTATCAATGCAATTTTTCAAAACCCATTAATATTAACTATGATGATAGCAATGATGATGATCATAATTTAATACAATTAATTTTAATTAATTAATTTTTAGGATATAAACCATAGCTACACTCATGTAAATGTTTATACCAATTTAACTGCCATTTCATATATTTACTAACCATATTGAATATTTTGGATACATAAAATTTTAGAAGTAAGTGCCTGAGTATCTTATGTTTTACTTGAATATCATGAAAGTCAATTAATAATGTTGACATGATTCTTACCTTAACGTAAAATATAACTTATAGGCCGATATAAAAGGGACGGAGGGTTTTAAATACATTTGTATGGTCGTAATAAATGTCATCAAAGATTACGTATAATCAATATAGGGATAATTTAATCGATTAATATTGATTCTTAAGTTAACTTAAATATAAATACACGCAGCTAGCATGTTAGTATTCAAATATTCTTCTACGTCCAAAAGAAAGAAATCTCCGTTTGATATTCTGTGCAAAGTGGTTCATGATTAATATTAAAGATGAACCTCAAATTACTTTTAAAGAAACTATTAAAATATATTACTCTCTTATTTGTTTACCTAGACTACATTAATATTATTATTAAAACAATATTTTTTAACATTCGACAATCTTATAGTTTTCAACACGCCAAAATAGGTGAAGTGATATTATTTTAATGCAATACTGATTAAAACTGTAAATAGACTATATTTTCTTATTTTAGAGGTAAATTAATAATTGACTATATCTTGATTTTCTTAAGAATGGATCTTGGAGCACCATTTTATAAACTACTAGCACATATTTTTCTGTAAACATTAATAATACTTCACTACATTATTATTGTTATTTTAAAGCTATATTATCTATCAATAGGGACATATACATATCAGATTAATTAACTTATAAATATGTGAAAGTTGATCTTGTAATTTTTGTCTAGCTGATAGTTATCCATTGGTAAGAAAATTGGGGCATGCCTCTATAAAGGAACAGTAATATTTATGCTATCTTATCTGGGTGTATTTGAAATGAATCCTTATTTGTATTTGCTTTAAATTTATTTTTGTCTGTCAATAGCTTAACCACCCAATTCAATTCATTTTTCTATGTATTTATAGGCCTGCCAATATTGTTAACAGTCTGGTAGACAAAACTAAAACAAACTATTCAAATCTCAGGAATAATAGCTTATAAATTAAATATTTCAATATATTAATTAACTATATTGTAAAAGTAGGCATGTATTAAAATTTTATTATTACATTTATTTATCAATTAATAACCAATTTTAGTAGGCCTACGTTTAAATATTTTTAGGCTTTATTTCTTTATCTTTAAAATTGATTTATTTCAAACCAAAATCTCCAATTATATATATCTTATCAATAATATTTATTAGGATTATTGGAATTAATAAAATATAATACCAGAGAGACTTTCTATGATCTAGGATACAAGACTATGTTAATAAAGTTAATCAACATCGCTTTAAGAGTTAATTTTAATCTACATTATATAATATCTAAGTTATTCTAAATAAAGAATGACCTATAGATTTTTATTTAGGTAATTAATATGCCCTAAAAGTTAAATATCTTAATTGATGCTATTCAATAAATAGGCCTACAGACAATGTTTATATGGTTGCTAAACTTTTATTAATTTAATTATAAAATATGTAATGTAACATGTTTTATATCACAAATAAGAAATTCGTTAAGACTATACCTGTATTGAAACATGAAAAAATATCATCATTTTTAGTAAAATTGTGTTAATGTTTAGTTTATTATTATTTCATTAACTGTCTCTAAAATAAAAGATTGTCAACATTGTAATATTAATATTAATATCTACATTACATAAATACAAGGCCAGCAATATTATAATTAGCTATTAGAAAGCGTATAGCTAGAACGGTTATTAAGACGCAGTGCAAAGAATATCTTAAGAAATGTTAGCGTGTTTACGACTATGATATAAGAGTTCATTCATTGGAAAGTAACAAACCAATTTTACTAGGACTATGAAAAGTAAATAGTCGCCCAATCAATAGAGTTTTAAAGCACGGATTTATCTGATTGCCAAACCCTTCCTTCACCTCTGACAAGACGTGTATTAATCACAACTTGTGAATGTGTGGAATGCCAGTCCTCCACCGTGGTTCGGATTCTACGTTAAGCTGTAGGTCCTCCATTTAATCTCACAATCACCCTACCATTTCACATTAGCGTAAGTGCGTATAACCCGAACGGGTAGTAAGAC
>CABFOV010000573.1:0-15385 GCA_902141375.1 Timema poppense | reverse complement strand
CGGTCCCGGCAAAGATTTATCTGATTACCAAACCCTTCCTTCACCTCTGACAAGACATCTTGTGAATGTGGGGAATGCCAGGCCTCCACCGTGGTTCGGATTCCACGTTAAACTGTAGGTCCTTCATTTCATCTCACAATCACCCTACCATTACACATTAGCGTAAGTGCGTATAACCCGAACGGGTAGTAAGACGCGGTGCTAAATAATATTATTTCTAACATATAAATTATAGTTAGAGGTTTCCATCCAACCTCACTCTCCTACCATACATATTCATTTAGTTTTCATGCGGATATATTAGTTACGAACGTGTGGTAGGGATGAGGAAGAAAGAAGTAAGTGGAAATGCGCCTTTAAATTGGTATTAAGGGACAGTGAAAAATCCTAAAGTAAAAACCAATATTATTAGGCGTATACCCAGACGAGATTCGTGCTTTGACCTTCCAGAAATCTAGGATAATACGAGCGTGATGCGTTTGACCAGTGGTTCGCAACTTATGGCCCACACACTGGGTCCGGCCCACCGACTAACCCAGCGACTGATTTTACTTGGCCCGTAAAGGTTCTAGCAAACAAACAATTGTGTTCATAAAAATAAACTAGAAACTTATTACTCTATGGGATTTAATATAAAGTTCACTCACATCATAAATCACCACACCAAAATTTCTGTTTGAACCCATATGGCCCATGATATAAAAAAGTTTGCTAACCCCCTCCGTTAGCCCATGCAATCACCAATGTGGTTAATTAGAGGTTTGAATCCCAGTTGAGTGAACATTTCCCATCTCAACAGGTTTTTTTTTGTGACTATGGTAATTCCATTTTCTTAGCTCGGTAATTCTAGTGCACTTCATAAGAAAAAAAAACTCGTCCCTATTTCTTATGATAATCTGTTAAAATTCCTTGGGACCTACTTCAGTGGTCGCGTGGTCTAAAGCGTCGCTCTCACAATATGCTGAGTTACCGGTTAGTAGGAGATCAGCGTGTAACCCGGATGGGTAGTAAGACATGGTGCTAAAAATATAGATTAGGGTTTGAATTCATGTTGGTTTACAGAGGGTTATTTTTTATAAATGGTTTTCACCTCTCCCGCCACACAAATTTATAGTATATTTCCTATAAATTACTTCTTGCTCATCCATTCCTCTTTAGTGTTAATATGTACAGTAGCACCATTGCTTCTTTGGTGGTGACTGACAGCTCACAGCTGACTTCTGACAGTCAACATTTAGGTATTTACCTAAATTTTGACTGTTAGTAAGTGACAGCTGCTAAACACATGTTTTTGCAGATCATATGGTTTGGCGTAGGGATATATAATTTGGTCTGGTAACTTTTCAACGCCATCAGCTGTCAGTCAGCACCAAAGAAGCCATGGGGCTACAGTAGATAGCCAGAAAGGGTTATAAGACATGGTGAAAGAAGTAGTGATCTTTTTCAAAAGAACCAATGTAACCTCATAAGACACCATTATATTTCCATCTAAATGGATATATTTAAGTTTCACATCCAAAAATATTTAATCAATATTTAAAATTAATACGTTTAGGGTTTTTAAATATAACTAATTAAATAATTTATATCATTTGTTCTATATCAAAAGGTATCTTTTCTGGGACATAATTCCGGAAACAATTGGAAAACGAGAAATCTTAATAAGCATAATCATCATGAACAGCTTCCAGCCAATGGCTGGGTCTGTTTGGAACGTAAGTCTCTCCGCTTCCTCTTTCCTATCTCCACCTTGGCCCAGTCCTCTCCTCTCTCCTCCACACTCCTCTTTATTCCCTTCAGCCCTCTAGCCCATGGCCTTCCTCTCAGCCTCCTACCTCCCACCTCCATATCAAACATCTTAATATTTTTCTTAAATTGTAAATATTTGTTTCCTTAAAATACCTCCATTTTTTTTAAAGGCTTGAATTATATCAACGTCAGTGTCCTTACTTTCATTATAAAAAAAGTGGAATTTAGATATCAACCGGTTTAATGATCCTTTTTTGGCTGTTTATTTGGAATAAAGGTGTTACATTTTCTTTTCAGCCAAAAAATTGAAGTTTTTCTTTCACTTTTAATCTTCCTTATACCGTATCCTTAAATTAGTGTAAAAAGGTAATCCACACTAAAGTATACTTGGGAGAAGGCATCAATCTCACCTTGTTTGTTTTTCTTAGATAATAAAGTAAGGAGCATAATATAAATAATAAAAATAAGATATTCTTTCTATCCAAATCTATCATTCTCTCAGGTACAGTAAGCTTATTTAAAACGTTGATTGTTGGTACTGAAGAGTGGCGTGGCGTAGATGGTCTCCAGGGTAAGCAGAGCTTGTTAGAACTCTATGTGTAGTCTCTTTTAAATTGTATATACCGGGTGAGGCAAAAACTATTAAACGATTTGTAACTTGAAAATTAACATATTATTATTATTAGCACCGCGTATTACTACCCATTCGGGTTATACGCACTTACACTAATGTGTATTGGTAGGGTGATTGTGAGATTAAATGAAGGACCTACAGTTTTAACGTGGGATCCGAACCACGGTGGAGGCCTGGCATTCCCCACATTCACAATATGTCTTGTCAGAGGTGAAGGAAGTGTTTGACAATCAGATAAATCTGTGCTGGGACTGAGGATTGAACCCCGGACCCCCAGCACATAAGTCCGACACATTACCCCTAGACCACCAGGTCACCCTGGATTATATAGTCTAATTGTTTCCACCCCATCCTGTACGTCCCAAATAACATTTTGAAAAACTGATTTTAAACAAGTAACAAATTAACAAGATAATAAGATGGAATATATTTGTTTCCTTGTTTATTTTTACAAAAGCTGAAAGGGGTACGTTAGCTAGTCAATGGTCACAAAAATCACACGGGAATTGAGAAAATTTGGGAAAGACTTTCTATACGCGATAGATTGAATGGGGGGCCAAGGGAGTGTGGACATTTCACCGGTACAATTTTAAACAATATTTTCTCAACCCGGCATCACGCCACTGCCTACTTGTTTTTAGCACCGCGTCTTACTACCCGTTCGGGTTATACGCTTATATACTAACTACTCTAATGGTTTTAAAGATTAGGAAGGCTAGCGTTATAGGAAGTGTACCCGCATTTGCGTGGAGGGAGGGATACATTTTTTAAGCCACCCTGGGTACTCCCAAACTAGTTTAAAACCTTGATCTTCTCTTCATAGGCAGTCTAGTCTATCGCGAGAGTAGCGCGTTAGACCATGCGGCTAGGGAAGCGGTTCAGTGTGTTTACTTGTTTTTGGTGAGTGGTGTACTAAGCGCCTCCCACTCTCTTGGTTCCCCTAACACACACACAAAGCACACGCAGTAGCCATGTTCTTGTCATGTCGGGTTTGCTGTCAATCTGCCAACCCACATGTCGCTCCGTGATGACGTCATACCAGCTCTGCGTGTGTTGGAGGCTGCGGGTCCTGACAAAACCTGCATGGTAATGTTACTCGTGTACACCCCAGTTTTCTTACGAATGGACACATATGACAGCTAGAAAAAGCTAATAGATCAACTCTTGCTTATTAATACGTCTAGTAGTATTATTTGCAATTTTGATAGATATTATTAATACCTATAAAATAACATTAATAATAAATTAAAGTAGCATCAAAGTTGACCTTAAAAATATTTTTACATTTTTTTAAAGTGATCAAAATGTCAATTTACAAGAAAATCAAGCTTTAAAAGCACACCTGTCCCCATGGCTGAATTATGGGTCTAGAGGAAGCTCCCTGGTTCGAGCCCGGATAATACCCAAAAAACCTTGTCATTAGGTTCATGGACCAGCGGCTCAACTAGGGATGAGGCAATAGGCATAAGACTCACTTCGGTGGCAACATGGTCTAAGGCGTCACTCGTGCAGTCGACTAGACTGCCGATGACAGGGAGATCGATGTTTGAATTTCGGTCGGGTGTACTGAGGTGGTTTTCCCAAAATTGTTTTCCACTCTCCCTTCACGCAAATTTGAGTACACTTCATCTGAATATAGACTTCCTTATCCCTAAAGCCCTTAGCGTTATTAGTACATAATAGTATAGTAAAGGGTGGGGTCGGAACAATTAGACTACCAATGACTTGAAAATTAACACTTTAATTGAAAAGTAAATATTCAGTAGATAAATAAAAGCAAACTACAGGTGAGTTCCACTGTACGTCAGGCAAACCTCGGCACTTTGTCCATCACTTTCCTCAGGATAGATCGTCTAATTGTTTCCGCTTCACCCTGCGTAACCCGAACGGCTAGTTGGACGCGGTGCTAAAAAAAAATAAAAAATAATAAGGCATAATTTGCCCCCATATTTTTTCCATACTCCAAAAAATCAATTCTCTAAAATTGCGAATAAATCCAATAAAATAATTAAACCCTGGGGGAGCGGGGGGGGGAACCGTAAAATAGAGTGCGCTATTAAAGATAATTATATCAAACATATATGCTACAATTATTTTTTCATCGTGTCTGACTCTCTGTTTGGATAATACATAATTATTATATAGAGGATGCCCATTAATTATTCACCCCCTCTAAGCCTAAGCAGATTCGTTATTTTATAAGTTATTTTAGAATTATTTGTGCTAGTTAATAACACAGCCCGAAACACTTATGTCTTAATTAAGTAGACTATCACAATTCAGTCAATACTTAAGTCAACCAAATAATTCTTAAGCTAACGAATTTATTAAGGTTAATAATAAAGGTTAAATTGTTATACTTAACCATGTATAAGTGATTAAACTAATTGTACAGAAATGATTAAAATATAATTTAGTTGAATTGTTCCTTTATTTTTATGGAGGGAGAGTGCGGAATCATTTTGTAAAAGTTACCTGCAGTTGAACCTTGACCCCTCCGTCACCACCAAACAAAATTATATGAACTTAGATCACGTGCTTAATGGAGTGGAGGGTTAAATGCTAGGTTCAGGTTCACAACTTGATATTCGAAAGGTGCCCCCAAAGTTTCAAATTGGGAAAATGTAGGCTAAAAAAAATAACAGCGATGCATTATATGCCCTCTTTCCCTTTATCCAAAGTAAGAATTTAGATGTATCTGGTTTGCTGATTAAGGTTTTTCAATAGTGTTTTTCACTCTAATTACATGCAAATGCGAGTACGCTTCCTATAAATTATATCTACTTCATCCCTACCCCAATTGTTAAATATGTGGTTTGTCTTGACAAAGAGTAAAATACAGTGAACAAGTAAAACAAAAGAAAAATCATAATAATCATGTTCGTTTTAGAATTCAAATACCAAATTCATGTTTGTAGGGTTAGGTTTGTATAATTTAGTTTGCCATGACAATTTTTATATATAAAATAGTTATACGTGGTGCTATATATATATATATCACCGCGTATTACTACCCGTTCGGGATATACGCTCAAGTGCCAATTACTATAATAGGTTATGAATTGCGAAGGTTGAATTTTAGAGGAAGTTAACCCTCACTTGTGTGGAAGCAGAGTGGAAAACCATTTCGAAATAAACACCCTCAGTTCACCTGACCGAAATTCGAACCTCGATCTTTCCGTCCTTGGCAGCCTTGCTCAACACGAAACTAGTACGTTAGCTAACTACGCCCCCGAGGTGGGTTTAAAATAATTAGTTAAGTGTGTTACCTACCTACTATACACTTAATTTATTTAATCCAAGATAATAGATAGGGAACCCACTCCAGTGGCTGAATGGTCTAAGCCTCTAAGATATCACTGTCGTGTTATACTGGCCTGCTGACGATGGGGAGATCGTGGTTCGTATCTTGGCCGGGTCTACTGAAAGTGATTTTACTAAATTGTTTCCCACTCTTCTTCCGTGAAAATGCCGGTAGATCACATCTAAAATACCTGTTTCCTCATCCCTACTCTATTAGAGTAATTACCATATATGCAAATAACCTGAACAGGTAGTAAGACGTTGTGATAAAATAAAACAGGTGGATAAAATGCGTTGCAGGCACGAGCATTCATTTGTAGGAGTTGTGAAATCGTCAACCAATCTCAGTTCACACTGTCTATATTTGTACCTTGACTAAAAAATAATCAAGTCATTTATGAGCCCGATACTTGAGACCATATTTGCTAAACTGTGGTACGTGTCTCCCAAGAGAAATGTGGTGGAATTCAGTGGTAACGTGGCGTACAGTTGAATTTAATCAATCATAAAATATTTGTTAGTAAAAGCTGGTTTGAGGAACAAATTGACGCAGATATAAACATAGCTCCATGCACTTCCATAAGCCTTTATTTCCGTATATAGGCCTATTAGTTGCGTATAGTCTACCATTCGTTTGTTAAAATTTGGAACAACCATTTATATTATTATTATTATTATTATTATTAGCACCGCGTCTTACTACCCATTCAGGTTATACGCACTTACTACCCGTTCGGGTTATACGCACTTACGCTAATGTGTAATGTTAGGGTGATTGTGAGATGAAATGGAGGACCTACAGTTTAACGTGGAATCCGAACCACGGAGGAGGCCTGGCATTCCCCACATTCACAAGATGTCTTGTCAGAGGTGAAGGAAGGGTTCGGTAATCAGATAAATCTCTGCCGGGACCGAGGATTGAACCCCGGCCACCAGCATAGAAGTCTGACACCTTACCCCTAGACCGCCAGGTCACCCAACCATTTATACTTTCTTCACAAAGCTGACGATATTTGTTTCCTCTTTTTGAAGAGCTGGATTAAGTTAGAGACTAACATTTTCCTTTAAATTTTCAACCGTAGTATTTTCCGCTGTGGTGTCTTGGGGTCTATTAAATAGTTGGAGGAAATAGTTGAGGGAAGGTGGAAAATATTCACTATTGCATGTATAAATATAAAGTAATCAAATATTACGTTGTTGGTAAATGTAGGGTGGGAGGGGAAACTTGTATTAAACTCATCATCAGAATCATCTGTTTCCAGCCTGTGGCCAGATCAGTTTAGTAAAATGCCTCTAGCTTCCTCTATTCTTCCACCATTCTTCCTCCTTTAATTTCTTCCATTCTTCTCCTCTCACTTGAACACTTTCTGCTATCTGCTTCTCCCATCCCTTTCTTGACCTCCCTTGTGTTATTTTTCCTACATAGGTTACCTCATTTCTAACAATTTATTTGGCTTTCTACTTTTTTCCATCCTCATTACAAGCCCATACCATCTAGGTTTTACTTCCTCTACTATCTCATGTACGCCTTGTATTCCCACTCTTTCCCGGATAACTTCATTACTAATCTTGTTTCTCCTTGTGACAACTAACATACTCCTCACAAACTTAATTCCTATGGCCTCCACTTTTCTAGTCTCTCTTACATTTAATGTCCATGTTTTTATCATGAAGCTATTATATATAACAGATCCACGGTTTCTGCTGCATATGATATAATGGGTACAAATATACCCTGTACAACACTTCCTTATACTTTAAGAGAGTATCCCTTTTCATAGCAGGTCTCTTACGTACCTATAGAACAACTCTCCCTGCTGTCCTCTTCTCATTAAATATTTAGCAAATACTAGATCCAAACCAATACGAATAATTACTATGGATTATCACTTTCCGGTAAAAAAAAGTTAAGATCATCGAATCGCAGGGAAAAGGTTATGTATTTGTTAAGGTTTTGATTATAATATCGAGGGGTAATATTATCTGGTCCACAGAAGACATGACGTCAGTAACACATTAAACCAACTAGCTCTGTAATCGATGCGTGAAGGTAGGAAGAAAATTGGAATCACAGTTACTGCTCTATTGTAACTCATCTAGTAATAATTACCTGACTCAGTGGCGTAACTATCTAATGCGCTAGTTTCGTGTGAGATAGACTGCCGAGGACGGGGAGATCGTGGTTCAAATCTCAACCGGTTGAATAGGTTGTTTTTTTCCTAATTTTTTTTACTCCCTCTCCACGCAAATGCGAGTTCACTTCCCTCTAAATTAAACATTCACGATTCCTAACCCATTAGTGTAATTAGTACTTAAGCGTATAAATCAAATGAGTAGTAAGACCTGGTGCTAAATAATAATAATTAATAACAATAATAATTCTAGTGTTAACGTCATAACAAAAAATTAAACTCGAACTATTTTTATTGTATTTGTTTCATTTTAATAAGTGAAATATTGTACAGAAAACAATACATGAACATTGTTTATTTTGTAAAGTTTTTCAGAAAAAAATTAGAGAATGGTTTTCAATTAAAGTTTTCACACTGAAAAAATGTCCGTCTCACATCACTAGAAGGAGTGCATTGGTTAGATCATGGGCCCAAAAAAGGGGTAACTTACATGAGTGATGAAATTTAAGTGTAAACCGTCTCAGATCACGTGACCACTGTTGCGGGTTCCAGTAGTTGTTAGTTTCAAAAGCTAATCAATCAAACAAGAAGGATGTAACACTGCAAACACAACGAGTAAGAAATGTTATATTGTGAGGTTGGTAACAATGTTTTGACCAGTTTCCTGCGACACGCCACAAAGCGATACGTCACGAATAGTGTCCCAAGAGTATTCGCGACAGTGTGACCAAATCTAGGACAATATTTACACCCACAGCTCCACACACGCGTGGTAGAATGACGACGAAATGTTCTGGCAACTAATTGTTCGTTCGTTTGAAATGTGTCTGAATATATGATGGATCAGTTTTGAGACATTTAATGCCCCACAAACCCTACCGGGAAGAACTTAACGTCGTTTCCTTGCTTACTTGGAGATTTTGAAGCTATTTTGGGAAGCGGGCTGTATTTAACTTGACGCACCTAAACAGTCTAAGCACTATTATACTTGGACGCTAATGTAAAAAATAGAAATAGAGGGAAGAAAATGAGTAGTTCACCCTGCAAGGCTTCTTGTTTATCTAATGATAGCACTTTACCTCTTCCTCTGACGAGTTTAAACACTCATTCGGCTATTTGCTTCTTGAAAACATTGATTTGCTTTTCAAAATACCTTTTTCTTGTTTCCTACTAGAGATATACATTTGTATCCACAAACTTTTTTAATCGACATCCTGGTAGCCGTTTTCATGACCAGGCCAATTAACCTAAATTGTAGAGGATTTATAAAAAATCAAATTTACCAAAAAAACTAATTCGAGATAAGAATAATAATTTTCAAACACTGTAGAACTATTTTTAGAATGATTTAAGAATCTATGGTTTTTGTTTCACTGTTACATCTTTAAAACTGTCCGACACCTTAGCTCACTCGGTAGCGTGTCTGCCTACTGAGTTAAGGATGCCAGGTTTGATTCCCGGCATGGCCGAAAATATTATTGATAAACTAATGGGGTTACCCTTTCACAATGATAAATTAAAGGCTGGAGACTGGATGTTTTCCCGGTCCTAGTCTTAAGACAGATTAAAAGGCATATGAAGCTACGTCAGGTCTATATGATTAGAATAAAAAAACTGACCCAGTCTATAGGCTGGAAACAGTAATAGTAGTAAAATCTTTAAAATTAGCTGAATAAAACGTAAATTCATCAACATGAGAAATTAAATATCCCCCTTCCGTGAAATCACATGTAAGAAACGTCATTAATTTTACCTCAACCATGATCCCGATCGTTGAGGTATGTCGCGTCCTTTAGTGTGAAGGTATATAGTGTTCCAACAAGGAAAAGGTTTATGGCCAGATGAGCTGTGAATATTGCTTGAAATGAGCGTCAAATGAAGCTGTACTAATGGGCCCAGTGAACTTAAATATAATGGGTCAGATGGGGTGGTAAAAGATTATTCTGTAGGAACAAATGCAAGAAAATGTCCCTTCCCGAATAAGCAAGGCTCCATTTTAAGAGTTCTAAAATTGCTGTACCGTGGTTAAATGGGGCAATATAGCCAATGAAGTGATATAAGTACTATACTTTTATTTTCTCATGTTTTTATGGACTTTCCTGACTTTGGTGGTGGTGGGTGGGGATGAGAAACGTATTATTATTAATTTTACCCTTTAGTTATCATTACTTAAGTAGTGAAAATTAAGTTTAGCCTATTCTAAAGCCGGTTAGTACTAGATTTGTATTTTAAACAAAACACTCTGTTTGACTTTAACATTAATATAAATTCAATATTTGATTTGCACCCCAGAATCAATTAGATCTAACATTTTTCTCAATAGCTGTAACAATATCTGAAAAAAAAGGTTTAGGCACAAGCCTACTTACAAGAGTTTATTCATTCTGTGTTATATAATTATAAAACACTTAATTTAAGTGTACATTGACTTCAAACAACACCCCTTTTCTTTGATTAATCATAGACCTAGGTAAGATTGTTTAAATAATACCATAAATTCTGATCTTGTACAAAATATATTTGTCTATTTGTGCATCACGTGTAAAAATAGGCAAATTCTTTAGCTAGAAAATAAATTAAGGGAAGGCATTAGAGGTATATTTTTCTGACTGGTTTTTAAAGATGGGGGTAAATTTCAACTTGCCACTTTTGTTCAAATTCGCCATTCTTAACCTAACGTCGGTGAAAGATAGGGGGAGGGGGGGTTGGATGGGAAAGCGAGTAAATGGTCAGTATTTTTCAGCAGTTTTTATAAAAAAAACTTTTTTTTTGTCTAAATAAATTAAATATTTCTCCAGTAGATAAGTTAAGTTTAATTTTCTCTGATAAAGAGATAATCATGAAAGATAACCAATAACTTTTGAGATTACTCTTTGTAGAAAATTAAAATTAAACCAATCTACTAAAGCATAATTTTATTTATTTTGCCCCAATTTTTTATTAAAAAAAACTGTGGAAACACAGTAAATTGCTTCAGTGGCTAAACGGTCTAAGGCGTCACTATAATGTTAGATTAGCTTGCTGATGACGGGAAGGTCAGGGTTCGAATCACTGCCAGGCGTACTGAAAAGTTTTTTTTCTAATTATTTCCCCCCTCTACTTCCATGCAAATTCGTATAGATTACCTCCAAAATGCTGTGAAATTATCGAACCAAAATTATTGATTAAAAGATTATTAGTATCGAAAGGAAAAGATCGAGATTAGTAAAGTGTCGATGTTTTTTTTTCAGATCTCTATCTAAGCGTACTAGAGTTACACATAAGCTAAACTTAAAAAATTAATATTTAATTAGTGTTTTCCAAATATCTACTTAATCAGTCTCAAGATGACACCTGTATTCCCAATAGCTCCCCAATACCTTTGCCCCACCATTGTCGGCATCCTGTTTACGATACTCGGTCCAGTGAAGATTTCCCTCTCAGGAGGTTTACCGAGACACGTCGTCTTCAGAATCATTAGCCGGGGTCCTCTCCCAGGACTCTCACCTTGTCCTTTGAGATATATTTTCCACAAGATGGATTGGTCCTCCCTAAGGACGGGTTCAAATTCTTCTAAAAAAGTACACTTTGCCGCCGAACATCGAGATTTGTGTAAGTTGGGGCTTGTTCTCTGAACCATTATGGTTCTCTTACTTATACCTTGTTTGAGGTATCCTGTTAGTT
This sequence comes from Timema poppense, assembly GCA_902141375.1. Taxonomy (NCBI): domain Eukaryota; kingdom Metazoa; phylum Arthropoda; class Insecta; order Phasmatodea; family Timematidae; genus Timema; species Timema poppense. The sequence goes on along the minus strand of CABFOV010000573.1, from coordinate 3,904 downwards.
ATCTCATTCATCTTAGTGAATGTACAGTTCACTTTTCATGATAAGGACCTTCTAGAAATATATTTTTTGTGGCTAAATTTTACAACATTTTACTTTTGCTTCAATGGCCATAAGATCTAACTAGCTACTCTTGTGTTAGACTAGACTGCTGAAGATGGGAAGATCTTGGTTTTAATCCAGTCTGGTGCACTGAGGGGGATTTTACTAAATATTTTTTCTACTCTCCCTCAACGCAAATATGGATGTACTTCCTCAAAATTAAACCTCCCTAATCCCTAACACATTACAGTAATTAGTACATAAGCGTATAACCCAAGAAGTCAGTAAGACGTTGTGCTAAAAAAAACTATATAATTAATGCTTTATATAGGTAATAATAATAATATAGTCCTATATCAAAAATGACAGCTGCAGCTCACATAGTTTGATAGATTTGAGGTAGATTTGTTTATATCCACAATCATTTTTCATACTGTAGATCAATTTGCTTTTTTGTAAGTTACTCAAATTAACTAATCCAAGAATCCACCCAATTCTAGAACTTAATAAATAAGGGGTGATATAGTGGGAAGGACTTTAAGGCAACGGTTCTCAAACTGAGGTAGGCGGGCCCCTTTCAGGAGCGAGCAGCTCTCAAGGGATAGTAGGCAAAATGGCAAGGGAATTTTGGAAAGCCCTAAATGTTGGCTTTTACCGTTATCTGGTTGATTATTTTCACCCATTTTTTTCCCCTATTTGCTCTTGGCCGGAGACCAATTTCTGAGAATTTTCAACCCTCTACTTGACACCTTCTACGTTAACAGTAATATTGCTGATATTTAGAACAATTTGAGAATATTATCTGAACAGTACATTTCTCTCTCAACGATATTACTCAAACTAGCAAAGCAGATGTAGAGAATATTGCGCTGATTTTGATATATTACCCAGTTCAAATCTATTTGTGTTTATGTATTATATATTGGCCTATTCATGACAATGTTACTCAAACATATAATGCGTGTTGAGGTGGTTTTCCAAACATAGTTACCTAGCTCATTTGTATTAAATAAGACAAAAGTTAGAGTTTTCTTCTTTGACAGCAAGTTTAGTGACAGATTTACAAACGAGTAGTGGCTGTGCAGGCTAGCTTCCATGGCTGACGTATTTCAATCTCGTAGAAAAAATTAACATGCGCTTCATGATTCTGTTGTCAACGACATAAGAGATTGTCTGAATTTGACCGGAGAATATTTTCCTGAGAATTAAGGAGCGAGTTCTAGAGGCAAGACTCGTCAGTTGAAGACACCAGTCTACCAAATTTCTTTCCAACGAAATAAATTATTGAAGTGTCCTGTGATGAAACCTTCAAATCCAGTCTCAAGAAATCTTCTTTTGCATATCTTGCTTGGTCAGACTTTGGTTTGCAAAGGCTGAACGAGTTTTCTCATATGGCTGAACATGCCATAAAGTTTATGATACCTTTCTCAACTGCATATCTTTGTGAGTGTGGTTTTTCCTTTTATGGTATACCTAAAAATTAAGTACCGCAATAGGCTATATTTGGAGCAAGACCTCCGCTTGAAAAATTCAATTGGACAACCAGACATTAAAAAATTGTGGCAAGCCATGCTGCCACACCGCTTTCACGGAAAATCTTTGGGATTCATAATATATCAGCTCGAGAATTACAATTAAGTATGATGATTTAAAAATATTGTGATAGGTTTATTTTTTTCTTTATTTTTGAACGAATTTTTGTAGAAAATGTATAAAACTCTTCTATATACATTTTAGAGTAAAATTATGTTTTTTTAAATTTATCATTACGATTCCCAAAAGAGATAATGTTAAGGATATAACAGTAAGATTCTCTCTAAAAAGCTTGTCACATTTGAAATATTTTGATTACACATAGAGTTTTCAAATAGAATAAATATCTCAATTATATAACATGTGGTCATAATTTTTTTTAAACCTCTAATTTTGATTATTTTTTTCTTGGGGGCACATTACACTTTTAGTCATAGCCAAGGGGTACAATCTAAAAAAAAAAGTTTGAGAACCGCTTCTTTAAGGGAATGTAGAATTATAGTTCACCTAAAAAGAGAGTGAGAAACTACAAATAAATAATATGGCGACAAATTTAGATCAATTCCTGACTTTTTGGGTTAGAGTAATATTATAAACCCCTACACTTGAACCGTAAATAATTATATCACTTATTAATCCCACAGTGGTAGATACGTGGAAAAATGGCTTAACTCTCTTCTTGTCTGGATTTCCAATGACAGGGAGGTCGGTTTTTGTGTTAAAATCCTAGTCGAGTAATATGAGATTTCTTTTAACCTAAATAGTTTACAACTTTTCCATAATTTATATTAGGGTAGATTTACTCCAGATTCTACATTAGTAAAGCTTTATCCATTAGTGCAAAAATGTGGATATTCCGAGCAGGTAATGCGTTGTCAAGCACAAAATAAACTGATTAAAAATTGGTTTTAAGTAAAAAAAAATCAATTTTAATGGTTAAGTATCTACCACAAATCTAGGAGAGCCTACTTTAATTCCGGGCGTTGTTGTGAATATATTTACTACTTGTATAAAACGGTTATCCTGCTATAAAATTATTTAATATTAAAGTGCTAAGGCTAGATTTATAAACCTAGTCAGCCTAGTAGTCTTAATGTCATGGATTAAGCTATTTAGTAAACTGTGTGCTGATATAATCAGCGTATTTAGAAAGTGCACTTTAAATAATTCAAATAACCTACTAACAAATTGAGAGTCAAAAAGTTTCTCTGAAATGTAAACAATTTTTTTAAATATCTATTTATTAACTATCAAATTAAATTTTTTTAAATTGAGCGAGATTAATCCTCAAATGTAGTCTATATTTATTTGTCTATGGTTGTTTATCATTAAAGTAACAATTAGTTTAGTTAATCACTGAGCCTTATTAGAGAGAAAAAAACAAACTCCCTATAGTGGCACAATCGACTTGTTAATTGAGCTGTCTCGTTCCGGTCTCGTTGCTAGCGAGATCTCAAGAGAGAATGGGGATCTCGGGAGAAAAAGAGTTCTATTTTTAAAATTCAATGAACTGTTCTAATTGTTGTTTGCTGCAGGGGATTAAACACCGGGAAAGCGTCTTTTATTTCTCTTGCCAGTAAAGGGTATTTCAAACCCAGAGTAACTTGAAAGTAACAAATAAGTTCAATATTTAGTAAAATGGTGAAAGTATGGTCTAACGCCGTATCAGGTTTTTTCTACTAACTTAAACATAATATAAATGAATAGTTTACAGGATTAACTTGTTTTTACTTAAACACTTTATCGTTTGATATTGAATGGTGATAGTAATAATGGCGTGTCTGAGCTAGATTAGCCAGTATTAACGTACCTTTGCTCAGGAGGCACCCGAATATACTAATCGCATACCCTTTTCGTGGAGGCCTTATTCCATGTCCCGACGAGATGAGGGGATGATGGTTGTAAGTATGATGGTGTAAATTATATGAAGATTTTAAACCTAACTTTAGTCGAACAAACCAAAACCTGGTAACCATGAGAATTAGTCCCATTCTGAGAGAAAAATCCCCTTCTACTAGAAGGAAATCTAATCCGAGACCCTTAGGTCAGCAACCAAGGGTTCTGACCACTATGCCAGGAAGCCGGTTGGCATAGAATTATTTATAATCCTTTTTTTCAAGACGTAGTAAGTGTTTAGAAAGCCCCTTACAGCTATAAGAGATCCTGATATCGAATGTTTACACTAATTTTGTGGGAATAGCGATAATTTTGTTGAAGTATTTCAAATTCCAACAAATTATTGTAAAGAGGGCAGATTTATTTTGGTTCTTAGCTATAGACCATTTTACCTATAATATATTTATTTTCCCTTATTTATATTGTTAATTTGATA